>BQNB010066315.1:0-34613 GCA_026074375.1 Tanacetum coccineum
AGTTGTTCTAATCGTTATTGATAATCCTTTCGACCTATAAAATCAACAGTGATCAACCAAAGGAATTAACAAGAAGAAGTTCCAATTTAACCATATATGATATTTTCGTCACAATCCAAACAAACACTAATAAGTATCCAAACATCGTTTTACCATAAGTTCTCATGATATCCAAACAAGCACTAAGACATTATTCACAAGACAAGTAACAAGGCAAAACATACATCATCAACATGATCAACGAAACCAAACATGGTTAATATTAAAAGAGAAAATACCAAAATCAATAAGATGGAATAAGAAGTCATAAGATTAAAACATGAATCCTTCAGTGGTACAAAGCCAAATACCAAATGAAATAAGACTTTTATTACATCACATGACTTCTGCAAGTTCCAAGTAACATCAACTAATAGGAGTTTGTGAGTGTTGGGTAACAAGAATTGATGAAGATGTATGGATTGTTTGGTTAGTTTAAACTATGTTCAAGCTTTGTCTTTTGAAATTGGCTACTAAACCAACCCCCAACACCTCTTGAAATGGGTAAGGGTGGCATGAGAGAATTCCCTAAGTCAAGGCTAAGTGTGTGTGGATGGTGTAGTAGAAAACGTTCAATACTTTTCCCCAAAGGTCATATTTAATATTCAAACTCCTTGTCCTCCAAGGATCACTAAATGACAGATAATACAACTAAGGGGTGTACATGATCGAAATTTGGGAGTTGCATACTAAAATCCTGCATTAATTCGACTTAGGGAGCACAACATGGTTCTAACCACCCGCGGCTAGGAATCCAGCCGCCCGACAAAAATCCACAAATGATCAAATATGATTAAAATCCACAACAAGTTAGTTTACAAGATTGCTTCAATCATTCAAAGGTTATTTAGATTCGTGGATAACCAAAACAAATCAAGAGAACATTAAAACATTTAATTAGTTAGAAGCCCCAAATAGGTTTTTCACAACCACAACAACAAAATCATCATCTACAAGTTTCATCTAACGTAACCATATACAATAAACTACTATGACATAGCCAAACAAAAAATCATTCAAAATAAAATAAATCATAATAAAGTTCAAAAGTTTAGAATTAACCGTTGAAAATATAAGATGTTTTGGTGGCTATATTCTTTCGAATACTCATGCATATAAAAAAAAGTAAAATACATATACTAAAGATTTATAGTCGATATAAGAATATGCATTTTTTTAATAAAAATAGCTCTTATGTATCACCTTATCTTTATTGGATGTTTTTTTGTAAGTCTTAATAAATTGTTTATTTACACAAAATTAGGTATTATGTTACGATTGTAAGATTAAGTATTTAACTCTGTTAAGTAGTTTAGTTGGTTAATTTGTAAGCGTAAATCTATCTTAAAGAATGTATAATATACCTTTGATTATATGTTATAAGTATAAAAGCAAATATATAACTATCCCACATTGAAAAAGAGAATAAAGTGGAGAGCTATGAGTCCTTATAAAACAAAGACCCATTTTTATTTATCAAAAGTGATTACATCTCACTTGAAAGTTTAAAAGATATAAGTACAAATATTGTACACTCTTGCATTTTTAATGCAAATTAGTGTTATAAGTTAAAAAAAACGTTTGGGCTTTAGAACTATTTTTGTAATCGCAAACGAGCTTTTTCGAGCTTGAGCTCGAGTTAATAAACGAGCCGATCAATACAAAAAGTTAAAATTTTAAACGAGCTTCGAGCTTGAGCTCGAACAATATAAAAATATTCTAGTTCGAGCTCGAGCTAATTTATAAAAGTTTATTCGAGCTCGAGCCGAGTAGTTATTAAACGAGCTTAGCTCGTTTAGGCTGAAACTCGACTTGGCTTGGATCGTTAACACCCCTACGCCCTCTAATCGAGCTCGAAAATCAAGTCCAACGCTTGATGGAAGCTCATCTTGCTCCGACACAACCTACCCAAGTAAATAAAATCACTACCCCATGTGAAATCTGTAGTGGTCCTCACGACACTCAGTATTGCATGGAAGATCTCGAACAAGCCTTTGTTGAATACGCATCCTCGCGTACCGATAAAACGGGAGGTAAGTGGTATACCTTCAAGCCTGAGCAAAACAACCTTGGTTACACCTACAATCCATCATGGAAAAGTCACCCGAACCTTAGGTGGAGACAACCCCAAAATTCCCAAAATAATTTTCCAAACCCACCTAACCGGTTCCAACCTAACGATTCGATCCCGAACCGTTCCTTCAACAGCCGTCCTCAAAATTTTAACAATCAATCAAATATAGAAGGACTGGTTTCCGAATTCATGGCATCTCAAGACGCCAGATTGTCTAAGTTTGAAGCCGATTTCAAACGACAACAAGGTAAGATGACCAACAAAATAGACACTGCGTTGAAGGCCATCACTGATCAAATAGCGGGTACATTACCTAGCGATACGGTTAAGAACCCGAAACTGGGGACTCATCCAGTTTCGTCTGCTCGTTCTTACCCAACTCAAGACCCGCAATCCTCAACCCACACCCATAGCTCAATCAACGCCATCACGATCCACCCAAAGCAGCCTGAAGAATCCCAAGTTAATGAGCCTGATGAAAGCAGTCTCGGAAACATCAGCTCTAACCCGCATCCATAACCTGATCCATTAGCTTCCATCGCCACGAAACAAGTACGAAAGCTGAATTCGATGCTCGAATCGCTCGGATTGGTTCCTCAATCCTCCAATACAAAATTTGTCTGCACTAAAGAGGAAGATGGAGAAGTAATATTCATCGAGATCATACGAGATGATGATGAACCTCAAAATGAGAGTCCCAATGAAGGTGAAGGGACAATAACGGAAGGGCCGGCGGTAGAGTACTTCGACACGTTTCCAACTAGAGATGAGCTAACCTACCATAAGTACCTTATGTGTGGGCTGATCCCCTCAATATTTCTATGAAACCCCATCATCACGGAAGGATGCTCCTCCAATCTTAAGATACCATGCAACATTGGGCATGTGCATGTCGAAAAAGCCTACATTGACCTTAACTCCTCTCTAAATATCATGACCTGAATGATGTATAATTGGATCATGAGGAGAAAACTCAACCCTAGGAAAGATGTGAATGGAGGAATTAGTAATTTCACATAGAGGATTAAAGGGATGCATGTCTTCATAGGAAACTTCACCTATGTGGTAGACTTCATGATTGTCGAGGATATTAGCTCGATCATAGACCCTAGGTTGTCACAAGTAGTACTAGGGAGGCCTTTCATTGAAATATCCAATATGACTCACGACCTACCCGAAGGAGTAGTTAGGTTCACCAACGAAGATGGTGATGTTGCCTATAAAATGCCCCATAATATAGAACAGTAAAACTCGTTGTCAAACCTTGAAAAGGAACATACAAAATCGTTCTATCTTAGGAACGAGGAGGACAAAAGAAGAGGAGTTGACTATGTAATGAGTAAGATATTAGGGTTCTACAAGGAATGTTTAGAGTTAGGCCTTGAGTATGTCACTGGATTGGATGATGAAGGAGAAGTCACGTAAGGATGTGTGACTTCGAGTCTAGCTACGGAAATTTTCTTAGAGATGTCGAGCAACATCCTTTCAAAGATCCCTTGGTGTTTAAGGAGGATGGTAGAGTTCCTGAAGCATACCTATTAACCTTAAGTGTAATATGTGGGAGTCAGAGAACCTAATTGAGAAACCAATTAATTGGGACAAACCACCCAAAAACGGAGATGGAGCATGGCATGCCAAGATTAGATTAATTGACCTTGATGGAGAGGAATTTACCAAAACCCTTCAATCAATTCCCACCACTAGGAAGCTCTTCAAAAGGGAAAGTCCAAGAGAAATCATCGACTTGGATCACTTCTACGACACGTGACGTGTGGCTTCGAGTCTAGCTACAAGACTCGTTAATAAAGAAAAGCGCTTCTTGGAAGGCAACCCAATTTACTTTTCCCGCAAATTAGGAGTGTCATGTGTGTTTTAATTCTTTATAGTTTATTTCATTATGTTTGAACTATCTTGTAATCATGCTTTGTATTGTTTTTAACCTCGTCTTAATGTTAAATGAATTGTTTAGATTAATTCATGTCAGTTACGAGTCATATGATTGAATCGTTAAATCTCAGGTTTTGTACAGCCATTTATACAGGAATTAACTTACGGAATCAAGTGCAGGAAATTTTTCATCAAAAACAAAAATTTCATTTTTATAGACTGTGGAGACGGCGTCACGATTAACAAGTGACGTCGTCACCACGACACCTGTGACGGGGTCACACCAACCCCGACGGCGTCAAACGCCCGGGTCCAGAAAACTTAAAGTTTTTAACCATTTTTGAAATAAAACTTGCATAATCGTTAAATATGTAAAACATCTGTTAGTAAACCAGCAAAAACACTAATGAGATTAAAACAATTCTCTCATCATGTCCTATACGATTCGAACCCAAAATTCCATTGTATATTGTTTATCGTACATTTTAGGCTTGTGTAGTTGCTTGTCTTTGATAACAGGTTATATTTGATGAGAAGAAACTTGGAAGTTCTTAGGAAGTTTCATTGGATGATTTTTGGAGGACGATTTAACCAGTTATCGCATGTTTCTTCTCTATTATTGAGCAAACCAGGGAGTACTAGTTTCTTTTCCCTTTATTCGTTTCAACGGGTGCTTCTAGAGAACATTGGGGACAATGTTCAACTTAAGTGTAGGGGGAAAATAAGCCTTAGAAACTATTCTTTCATTTTTCATTTGCTTTGTCCTTAAAATGATGGGTAATATATCGAAACATAACATAAGAGGTGATTTTTACCCAAATTTAAAAAAAATTAATGACACAAGACCGATGAAACCAAGTATTAATAGCGTCACATGGGAATAGGAATCTATATGACTACACAATAACCCTCCAAAATTCCACCCCAAAAATGTGAGGTTCGCCTTTAGGAACTCTAGGAATTCGGGTATCTATTATTGCGATACCCAGAGATATTTATACCTCAGCTTCTCGAGTTAAGGAGTGAGCAGTCACATGTGTTTATTCCGTCGTTACAGATGTGTACGTGTGGTCTTCGTCGCCATTTCTAGAGCATTGAGATCGGTATTAAATTATATGAGAGTACCGGTAGTATATTAAATTCTAGAACTTGTTATTATGAATGCGACCCGAGCCAGCATATTAAGTATTATATTGCCTTTAAGATAAGAGGCATTAGATTAACCCATTTTTTTAAACCTGTAATTGTTTATGGATGGACACACCGATCATGATAAACTATCCCACACCCTTTCCATGCACTCCATTATTATGTGCAGAATACCCTAGTACAAACCTCCGAGCCTGTCCTTTTCGACGGTTCTCAGTAATTTCTAGTGATTCCGAGATTATTATGTGAAGAGCATTGTTCATCCTTAAACCAATCGTTTACACCCAAAAAGCCTTAGCCAACCATGTAAGACACGCTTTTAGTACATTATTGGATAACCCAAGTTAATAATTTGAGTACATGATTGCTATAAACCATATCCTTGTAAATACAATTTTAGGACGATTTAATTCATGGAGTAATTTATTTCGCGGAAGAATAGGACAAAAGTTAATAATACCCCTATATGTTTGTCAAATGATCTCCTGTTATTTTGATCCACCTTAATACGGATCATTAGTTATATTGTAAATATCAAACATGTAAAAGCTCAAGTTTAGGGGTACGTATTATAAACCCCATGTGATGTATTATGTTATTCAAAAAAATGAGAAAAGAAAAAAGAAAGAGATTGATGTAGAGTTGTGTAGAGTTTGTATATCTTCGTCCGAGTCTTGGCTTAGCAACCAAACCAGCGTGTATTCGTGTAAATAATTAGCTAACCCTTCCACTCCAAATTCACCCAAAACCACCCAAATGTATTGTAGATCTTCGTCCGAGTCTTGGCTTAGCAACCAACCCAAAGTGTATTCGTGTAAATAATTAGCTAACCCTTCTACTCCAAATTCACCCAAAGCCACCCAAATGTATCCTATCCGTTTCCGCTTCCATTATATGTTATCTTACACCTACACCCCACAACCCTATATAAAAGACCTCTTAGATAGTAATGAATAATACTTACACCTATGATAAATTATATGCTATGACAGGTAATGAGTGTTGATTTTCCATTTCCCCTATATGTTATAATTTATTATACAACCGAGTGAAAGAGAGAATCCCCAAACACTTATGTGAGATGCTAGTGTATACTTTTCGTGCTATTAATTACAAGGTCTAAAAGGTTGTGGTGTAAAATACTGTTAAAGAGTAAGTAAAATGACCCCTCATATTGTTATTGTTTAGGTAGAAAAGCCTGTATTTGCTGAGAACAAGAAAATCCAAATTGTAGGGGTATTTTGATTAGGTGTGATTTTATACAACTTTTTTGAGGTCGTTTTTAACCTTCTAAATCGACATTTATTGACACAAAATAGGTACTTAATCGTTCCTTTTCAGGTATTTCTCATTTAGAAGGCATTTGGAAGAATTACACGTGACTTGGGCTCATTTGGAGTAGAAATGGACAAGACTATAGACCTACACCAACATTGATCAAGAATTTCTCTACAGTGGCTGGAGACGGCGTCATAGATACAATGTGACGCCTTTACCACGAAGATCAAGACGGCGTCACAAGATTCCACGACGGTGTCAAAGCATACGACCTAGCCCATTATTTAGAATATTCTCTTTCATGACGGCGTAACGATTAAAACGCGACGCCGTCACAACGTTTTTCCTATATATACAACCCAAATTTAGGGTTTTGAGTGTGTAATTTTAGAATAAAAAAAGGGTCCGAACCCTAGTTCGTTTAGCAGCTGTTATGGACGAATTTAGGGCCTAAAACCCTATTGCACTTTCCTCCAACTCATGTTTTAATAATGTAAGGTTTATTTTATCCATTTCAATATGTCTATGTGTTGGGTTTTGATCTATCTATGCTCTTGCTTTATCTTTAATATGCTTGGCTAAACCTTCTATTATGTTTATTTATGATTGTATGAAACCTAGAATGTAGATCTTAGTGGTGTTGCTTCTTGTGATGGATGTGCATGTTAGGCTCTAGAAAACCAGCTTTTGTTTGTATCGCTGTTGATATGTCTATGGAAACATGGTTGTGTAGAAAGGATACCACCGGGTAACAGTCTTTCATTCTACCTTGCCTCTTAATATGGTTTGATCTTACTTTTAATATATTTTACATGCACTTAGTGTACCCCTAGGTAGGGTTGTAAACGAATTGAACGTTCAGTGAACATTTCGTGAACCGTTCGGTAAAAAGTTCATTTATGTTCGTTTATTTATTAAATGAGCGAACATGAACAACATTTTTATGTTCGTTTAGTTAAATGAACGAACATAAACAAAAGTCTTGTTCGTTCATTTATGTTCGTGAACGTCCGATTATTCATTCGTTTATGATCGTATATATGTTTATGATCGTCTATCGTATCTTTTTTATTATATAGTTTTAAAATTGTTTTACTTAAACAAAACAACACTTATAAAACACAATATGGTGTATATTATTATGACTTTTATATTTATTTACGTCCGATCGTTTATGATTGTTTAGTGTCTAAATGAACGAACATAAACAAACATGAACAATCTTATTTCTTAATAAACGAATATGAACAAGAAAATTTGTTCATTTAAGAGACCGTGTTCGTTTATTTGTCCGGCTAAAATTAAATGAACGAACATGAAAAAGGCTTCGTACATGTTCGTCCGGTTCATTTACAGCCCTACCCCTAGGGGCCATGTAATAGTTCATACTACCTTACGTGTGTGTTGCTCTAGCGGAATACTAAGTAGACGGCGGGCTCATGTAATTTGTTCATGACTTAGGAAATAGTTACACAGATAATTACAAGGGTACAAGGCAACAACACTAGGAGAGGCAATCTAGGGTAGTAATACATGAATTAAATAAACAGGTCCTTTTATCTTATTGTTATCACCAGGGCTAGACTTATAGATTAGTTTAATAGCTAAAACTAACCACCTCTCTAATTATATGATTTACTTATTTTCTATAAAATACAAAAATACAAAAAATAATCTTCGCTCAACCCTTAGAATTCTGTTAGACCGTGATCAAGTCTTCCCAACTATTCCCCAAGTGAACGAAGAACAACACCTGACTCTTCGCCTATATACTACTTCAACGATTAGGTGCTCTACCTAGGGACGTTGTCAAAACTTCTTGTAGAAGTCCACAACGTAGCATCAATGTCCACCGGTTGGACATGGTGGCCTGCGTATAAGGAATTTCCATAGCTTCGCTCCCCATCCACACACGCCTGATAACTTTTAATCAGCACATTTCGTTACAAATAGGGGTCATCCAAAAATAATGTCGATATTCTTGAAGAAACTTCTTCTTTCTACTGGGATGAACATCCCTTTAAAACAAGCACTATACCCATCTAGTAGTTGCAATATCGGCAAACCACAGGGGTTCATTATCAGCATTAAGATCAATCATATTCAGGGATTCGTGTGGAAAATTATCATTCATTTCCATTTCAACGAGGTCCCCTTTATGAGGATTTTCAAGTCTACTCAAGTGATCAGCCGCAAGGTTCTCTACTCCTTTTTATCGCGAATCTCGATATCAAATTCTTGGAGCAGGATAATCCACTAGAGTAATCTTGGCTTAGGCATCTTGCTTAGCAAATAAGTACTTTAAGGCTGAGTGATCCGTATACACTATTGTCTTAGACAAGACAAGGTAAGACCAGAATTTCTCAAACGCATACACCACAACTAATAACACTTTTTCAGTAGTGGTGTAATGTGTCTAAGCATCAGATAAAGTCTTACTCGCATAGTGTATACGCCAAAAATATTTGTCCTTTCGCTGGCCCAAGACTGCTCCTATTGCAAAATCACTAGCATCGCACATGATCTCAAATGGTAAGTCTCAGTCAGGAGCTAACGAGGAACTTGGGCCGGTCATCAATTTCGTCTTAAGATATATCTCAAAGATTCCATTACACTCTTTGAAAACAAAGGAGTTTCTTTCT
This sequence comes from Tanacetum coccineum, assembly GCA_026074375.1. Classification (NCBI taxonomy): domain Eukaryota; kingdom Viridiplantae; phylum Streptophyta; class Magnoliopsida; order Asterales; family Asteraceae; genus Tanacetum; species Tanacetum coccineum. The sequence goes on from BQNB010066315.1 coordinate 9,070, forward strand.
CTAAGAGATGGGTCATAGGCCGAGCTATCTTGGAGAAATCCTGGATGAATCTTCGATAAAAGCCGGCATGACCTAAGAAACTCCTAATCCCTTTAACCGTGGTAGGAGGTGGTAATTTTGCAATAACATCGACTTTAGCATGATCCACCTTAATACCACTCTTAGAAATCTTATGGCTGAGGAGAATTCCCTCTTTGACCATAAAGTGACATCTTCTCACCAATTTAGAAAAGATTAGTCGTCTTCGCTACCTCTTTGTGTCAGCATTTGGTCTAAGTTAGAGAGGCAATAAGAGAAGGAATCCCCAAAGACCGAAAAGTCATCCATGAAAACTTTCATGGATTTCTCAATCATATCATGAAAAATCACCACCATACACCTTTGGAAAGTCCTAGGGGCATTGCAAAGATCAAAAGGCATCTTATGGTAAGCAAATGTCCCATAAGGCCAGGTGAATATGGTTTTCTCCTGGTCTTGGGGATCGATAGGTATTTGGAAATAACCAGAAAAACCATTAAGAAAATAATAGAATTCATTCCCAGCTAAACATTCAAGCATCTGGTCCATGAAAGGAAGAGGAAAATGGTCTTTACGGGTGGCGTCATTCAATTTTCGATAGTCGATACAAACACGCCATCCCATAACCAATCTTGTCAGAATTAACTCATTATTATCATTGTTAACCCCCGGTTACTTACCACCTTTCTTTTGTACGGTAGTGCACCCAGGACAAACAGGACTATCCGAATGGGTAAATTAATCCAGCATCGAGAAGTTTGATAACTTCCACTTTAATGACTTCATGAATTTTTGGTTTTACCCTCATCTGGTGTTGGACAGTAGGTTTAAAGTCATCTTCCATCAATATCTTGTGGGTGCAAAAATTAGGATCAATGCCCCGGATGTCAGATATTTTCCAAGCAATTACTCATTTGTGTTACTTTAGAACCTTGATAAGCTGATCCCTTTCCTCCCTTTTTAAGTCTTTAGTAATAATTACAGGTAACTTAGAAGTTCCCTCTAAAAATGTGTACTCGAGGTGGGAAGGTAAGTCCTTAAGTTCAATCTCAGGATGATCTTCAGTTGAAGATTTAGTCATTTTGATTTCATAATTTTTAAGCTCTTTAGGAGGAGGGAGATTATTTGTTGGATCATCATCTAATAATTTTTCTAGAAAAAGAATATCTCCCTCAGAATCATAAATTCCATTATCAATACCCGGTGGAATCGAATCATCTAGAGAAAGAAAAGCGTTGGTCTCTTCCAAGAGAAAATCACTATCCCCGAAGGGAGTGAGAGAGGGGAGAGAGAAGGGGGGGGGGGGGGGGGGGGGTGGGGGGGGGGGGGGGCGGGGGGGGGGGGGGGGGGGGGGGGGGGGGGGGGGGGGGGGGGGGGGGGGGGGGGGGGGGTGACGCGACCACAAGATCAGAAAAATGAGTGGAACTGCCACTCAAAGGATGAATTGATTTCTAAACATTTAGCACTTCATGGAAATAGTCCTCGCATGTAGTGTCAAGGATATCAATCTTATTGATTGATTCATCTCCATGCTTTGGAGGATATTTCAAAGTGCTCTCAACATTGAAAATCAATTTTTCTTCACCGACTCTAAGAGTCAACTCTTCTTCGTATACATCAACTAGAGCACGGGCCGTCCTCAAGAATGGTCTCCTTAAGATAAGGGGGACACGAGGATCAACGTCATAGTCAGCGACAACAAAGTCAGCAGGAAACGTGAACTTACCTACTTGCACAAAGACATCCTCAGCTATTCCAGTCCGGTAAGCAACCGATCGGTTAGCTAACTCTAAGGTTATACGAGTGGATATAAGTTGAGGTAACATTAAATTTTTCCACATAGATAGAGGCATTAAGTTAATGCTGACATCTAGATCGGCTAGGGCCATGCATTCCTCAAGCTCACTAAAATCACAAGGAATGAGAAATTGCCTAGGGTCTCCAAGTTTCTCGGGTAACTTTTTAAGAAGGATCGCTGAGCAATTCTCATTAAGAGGAGTATTTGCCAATTCTAGAAGTTTCTCCTTTTTGGTGAGGAGATCTTTCAACATTTTGGCACATTTTGGCATCTGAGCTAATGCTTCAACAAAACTAATATTAAAGTGAAGTTTCTTGAACATCTGCAAGAAGTTATGAATTTAGATATCAGATTTGTCTTGAAGCTTTTCCTTGTTCAACCTTGAAGGGTAAGGAATAAGAGGTTGATTAAGATTTCACTCAAGAATCTCATTCGGTTTGGAAACAGGAGCTGGCTGGCTCACCGGAGATGGGACTCGTGCGTTACTTTCTGAATTTAAAATATGCACCTGGTCCATGGTCGTCTTCGGGTCTTGTTCTAACTCCTTATAAGAATAAGAAGGATTAGGTGATGGAACTGAGGTAGCTAAAGGTTCATACCACTCCGTGTGGTAATTACTTTTACATCTTCCTAGGGTTGAATAGAGTTGCTAGGAAGTGCTAACCGGAGGTCTTTTCAATTAAAAGCTTGTTCTAATTTTGTCATTTGCGTTTGCTAATAATTGAAACTGGCATATCAGAGCAATCATATGTTGTCTCAAAATGTCATCAGTAGATGAAAATTTTTGATTTTGATATGCTAATTTGTCTAAGCTTGATTCTTGATTAAAAATTTGGACATTGGTTTTGATTAAATCATGGAATTTTGGATTACCTTGGTTAAATTTTTGACTAGGTTTCTTGATTAAACCCTTGATTTGATACCTGATTTAGAATCGGTTGCACTGATTCTGGTTATTTTTGTTTTGAAAGTTTTGATTAATTGGGTTCATTTGGTTGATTGAAAAACTGGGTGGTCCAATGATAATAGTTGGAACGATGCTTAATAGATTTACGGGTTTCCTTGAGGCTGGTAAGGAGTTACACTGCATGTAGTTTCCCGTCAGGCTGCATATATGTCTATTGATTGAAAGCCACTGGCAGCTTGACCACTCTTATTTATGATGTGGACCACCAAAGTCTTACAACTCGGGTTAACAACATTAACTAGTTGATTATTTTGGCTTTTTCTTAGAAACATTTCTTATTCATTTTTGCCATTTGCTGAGTAAGGGTTCGCTATCTTAGGAGATGAAGAAGTTGTCGATCTGGATGACTCGCCCCTTTGAGCTGAGGTATCCCAGTCATTGTGGTGAGCGGTCATATTTTCGATTAAATCGTAACACTCTTCAGGTCGCCTTTCCATAAAGGTGCCTCCAGCAGCAGCATTGATTGTATTCGGTGTCTCAAAGTTAACCCGTTATAAAACGTATCTATTTGAGTGACGGGTAACATGTTATGGTTAGGACATCGGTCAATCGACAACTTGTAACATTCCCAAGCTTCGAATAAAGATTCTTCAAGTAGTGTAGAAGTACTGTTACATTCATTAACTTTGGTAACCATAGGGATGGGTGGATATATTTAGAAAGAAATTTGGAAACCATTTCCTCGAAGGTATGGATAGAATTCTTTGGAAGACGATCAAACCAAGCGGTATCATGATGTGTCAAAGAATAAGGAAAGAGGTATAAGCGTAGGGCGTCATTGGTGACCCTGTTTTGCTTCATACTCTGGGTGATAGTCAAGAATTTGTTAAGATGTTGTTTGGCTTCCTATTCACAGTAATCCATGAAACTGACAAATGTTTTTTTTTTTTTTTTTGGGGGGGAAACCTTGCTGAATATGTTGATTCTTAAGTCTGAAAATCCATAGCTGAAGGGTAACGGAGCGATGGTCCGCCCGGCCATTCATAGTCGGATCTGCACAAGCCCCTCCATCGTTCGGAAGTATCAGGGAGCCGAATTTTAAGGAATAGGTCCGGGTGGACCATGATTTTTAGGAATATAACCCACAGGAGGTGGTCCTGGATTGTGGTCCAGATTATTACTCATATTTATTTCTTCAAAATCCAATAAAAGTGACAGATCACCACGATTTCTTTGACGATTACGAACAATTCTCTCGAGATTCGAAAAAGGATAAAGCGAGTTCGCTCGAAGTTAGTTCATGTAACTAATACACTAAAAAGAAATAAAGATAGAAAAATTTTTTGGATTTTTTGAAAAGATAATAAAGTGGAAAAATATTTTTGGATTTTTAGTTTTATATATAGAGAGAAGAAAAGAAAAAATAAAATAGAAATGAAAAATATTTTTGGATTTTTTTATACGAAAATAAACTTTCAAAAGAAAGGATCTTCAAGGCACTAACTCGAAACAAAACGTAGAACTCGTACAAATCTCCCCGGCAGCGGCGCCCAATCTTGATTCGTCCGAGAAAACGAAGTCGAATATAGTAAAAGTATTTCCGTATAGATATTATTCCATCTGAGGACAAGCAAAAATCTATCTTCCGAGTGTCGTATCCACGGCGAGAATTAAATTGAAATTCACGTTAATATTGCTCATTTGATGCTTGATTGCCAAATATTTTTGTTTTTTGATTTATACTAATTATATAATAATAGTAAACTATATAATACTAGATAACAAATAGCAAAGCAAATAAACGAAGAGATTATATATATATATATATATATATATATATATATATATATATATATATATATATAAAGAGAAATATGCTTGTCAAGTAATGTGAATAGATCCTTAAGTATGAAATTAGATCTTAAAGATGAACTAATATCCGTCTAATAAATTATTTCCTCAAAACGGTGGTTTAATTTTGAAAAGAATTTTCAAAAAGATATTAAACTAGGTTTTTAACCCGCGCTTCGCTGCGGAGCGCGAGGTTTTCTATTTTCTACAGAAGTACTCGAACATAAATAAAGCGTTTTTCTGCAATACAAATTTGCAATGTAATTTCATTCATACCTCCTAGAGAAGTTCCACCAATCTCAACATTGTTTGCTCTTTTTCTAGCAATTGAGGGAGTTCTTTTAACACCTGCAAGCTTACACCTGTTGCATTCTCTTGGCCTGCATAGTGGTCAATTCTGGCTTCATCATTTGCTTGTGAGTCAGCTCGTGCTTTTGCTTCGTTGGTTGCAGTCAATGCATTCATATTGTGTTCTTTTTGTGTTGCAAGTTTAGCGTCTTTCTTATTTGTTATTTCTTGTAACAGCTTCTCAGCGGTGGCTGCTTTGTCCCTCTTTAAACTCTCGACTGTGTTTTCTTCGATCTAGAAAAAATAAATACAATCAACAACTTTAGCTTATAAAAAACTCCGTAATTATTTTGGTATTTAAAAAGTGATTACCTGTAGCTTGTTAATCATTCCTTTCTTCTCTTTTTCAATCTCTCTGGTCTACGATTCTAAAAAACAAAATATATATAATTAAATAGTTCGCAAAAATTTTGACTCTGAAGACCAGACAGTATAATGCCGTCAAACTTGCTTATAAGGAATAAAGGGTCCAATCTTAATTTGTGAGACGGTGGCTAGAGACGCGGCTTTGCAATTATTGACTACAAAGGGTTAGTCTAAAGAAGTGGTGCATTGCTGTACATTGAGTTCACCAAAGGAGACCGTGGTTTGGTTTGTGTTTCATGTACAGGTGAATTTGGTATGCCTTTTAAGACACCTGGTTATGTTTAGAGGCTTGATATACTATAAGATGTTTTTTATGGAGGTTGCAACTTGGCCATATGAATGATGGTGGTGTTTGGTTTGCAATAACAAATCACTTGCGGTGCGAGTTTGATAGTAAGCTGTGTAATCGTTTTTTGTTTTCATTCACAGTAACTTTAATAAAGACCTGTTATTGCATCCTAATTTTTATTGATAACTATAAATATCAAATTAATATCAAGACATGATCGAGTACCTATTTCTATATAAATGCCAAATAAAAGAAGATTTGGAGAAAGTAAGCTAATGATCATGATATAAACAGTCAAGTGACAGTAGCAATTTTATGCATCGAGCTTAAAACGCTGAAATTTTCAAGATAAAAAAAAGTATAAGAGAGGCAACAACCGTAAAAGCACGAAATTTGCCTTTTGTGTTTGTGATAGTCTTTAAAAGTGTGTCGAAATGCATTAGATAAAAAGGTGGTTCAAGTGAATCCAACCTGCCCAATCTGTTTCGAACCTTAGAAAAATGAACCCATTTTGACCCGTTACCCATCCGTCATCTATGAACAAACGTATATAAAAAAGTTACTATAAGGATAAAAAAATTTATGACAAATCTTGAAAATGAACTGGAAAGTAGCTCAAAAGTGGTGATGCCATTTTTCAGTGAAGAGATTTTAAAATTGTTGCTGCAAGAAAAACAAAAAGTGGGGAGCTTAATAATGAAACATAACCCATAAAATATAATGCAGCTGGGACATAACAGGCGCCATTTTGTTTTGTTAACTCGTACCTGATTAGTATCACATTCGTGGAATCAGCATAGACGTGGGAATCATATTGCTATTGGATGGATTGCTTGTTAGTGACTAACATGTTGTATATCATCCAACCTACGGCTGGTGCCTGGTTTGTCTCTCTAAGCTTGATCTGTATAATTTCTATCGTTAGTTTATATCATTTTTATGAAAATTCAAAATCACAGAAAATTCAGGTTCTATTCATTATAATCGAACAGCGTTAATATTTTCATGTGATTTTATAGTTTTATAATAATACGCATGTTCATGTGTGAGTTGACAGTATGTGTCTTTCCTGTTCTTAGTTCTTGAAAAAGCTCAAAAGCCATCAAAAGTAAATTTAGTGGTTTTCCAAATTCAGAAAGCCCATAAGCATAACATCACATTTTGTGTATAGCTCAAGATCAGCACCAACTACTGAATATGAAGAGCTTACTTTCGCATTATGAAAATTGCACCAATCCTACATATACCATCACCTGACACCACTGTATTATTTTTAAACCAAGAATTACAACTCAAGCAAATCTTTTTAAGTCTAAAAATGATCCTGAACAAACTTTTTAAAACACCAATCAGTAATTCATTTTTTTTAGATTCCTTGAGATCGCAAATGCAAGCATCAATCACATTGTGGATTCTTCGACGTTGAAGCCTTGCTCTCATTAGTATCGGCCTAGAACAGCTAATGGATCTTATAAATAATGAAGCCCCTGGACATTATTCAGCAGAAAACTTCGCTTTAACTTTTTTCGTTCCCCTGACTTTTCACTTAAAATTTAAATACTTTAAAGGTAAGAAAAAAAACCCCAAAAAAAAAACACTGGTGAATGGGTGCACGAAATCAGATAAAAAGCACCAAATAACTCATATAAGGTTGGCTAAATAAAAATTAAGCTTACGTGATCGATAGAAATGCGCCAATGTAGTCGAAACCAAAAAAAATCGGTTGGACCGCTCTAATCAAAGTGTCTTCGGGCAGTTGTTATAGTCACCGGCGTCCATGAGATCTTGCTATCCATTGGTTCTTGGGTGCCCACCATACATGTACTCCAACGAAGGGACTAACCTACGTCTATATGATGTCGTCCTGCACGAAAACGATATTGCGTTATTAATTCCGAAACTTTCTTGCAATGATGAAGACAACGATGCATTTAAACCAACAAATGTTAGTGGTAAAAAATTGATAATCTTTAGAGGTGGGAAATGATCAGCGGGGTTGGATAAAGATCAATTATCGGAGCCGTTTATAGAATACATGCCGTTCATATTGTCAGTAAACTGTTACAGCTAAAATTATTTCTTAAGTAACAATATCCGCAACCTTAGAAATCAGACGTAAACATGGGGGATTAATTGATTGTTGGATAGATATCAGGTGTAAACATTAGCCACGGACATCATGAACAGATTCTAAAAATGACATTCGAATTATAGCCTTTTAGCAAAATATTCTGTATTAATTATATGTTTTTTCTTGGGGTTCTAGACCAGATAAAGCGACCTAAAAATGTGATCTACGTTTTTCCCTAAACGAGAAAAAAAATTTTTTTAAAATAATAACATTAATCTTAATCATACCGCCTATAGTGTTTGGTGTGCTTAATATTTAACGACCACGCTCCCTCCTCTCTTCATAGTCTCACACTATAAAAAACAATTCAAACAACCTGCATAATAAAAACGAACTTACTTATGTTTTATTTTTCTAGTAGTTTTAATAACTGCTTTAATTGTTGTAGATTTTGAATATTTTATGTATTTTATTTTTAAGTTAAATTGGAAAACACGGCATGACAGTATGCCCAAAAAGTAATGAAGCATTTTAGTAACCGCACCTTTCCTAATGCAGTGCGTGTATAGACTCTCTTCCATTGTACTCCTTGCATGATTGCCCGTCTGAAATAATTGGGAGTGCGTCTTTCTGCAAACGGGGTAATTCAAACATCAAGATGTTGTTCTCTACGTGAGTCGACATCAAAAAGGTAGGTAGTCTTAAAAAGTAAAAAAAAAGCAGGTTCTCATTTGGATTTTACCCAATAGCAAAGCACAAGTTGCAAGGTAATACTGAAATCAGTCTTAAGGGGTGTTTGGATATGCACTTAAATGCAGCTACTTTTATCATATCTAACCTAATTATTTATAAAAATTCATGTTTTTTTAACAAATTTTTTTTGGAACCCCATACAAAAAACAAATTATCCCGACCATTATCCAAACCACTCACTATGCAATTTCTTAAATACCAGCAAAAAGTATAAAGTAAAATCAGATAAGTGCTGACCATTTACATTTTTAGTATCAGCTCTTTCACCATAGAAAGTAGAATCATTGCTCGCCATCCTCGGGGATTTTTAGGTGCAAACTAAAAATTCAACCATAAAAATTATAAATGATCAAGTAAAAGATTAAATAACAACTCCAGCAAAACAAACTTTATTTGGGAAAGCAATCATAAAATACACATACAATGTGACGATTTTCATCAAGATCGAATTTTTGGTTTTGCTGAAATGTTGAATATATGTATTTTGTTTCACTTGTCTACAAAGACTCGTGTACTTCTTAAATAGCGGAAAAATTATCTCCTACAACACTTTGCGTCAATAACCTGGCAAGAGAATGCGATCGTAAGACTGCATTTTATATGGAAGCACATGTAAATGGTCAAGCCATTATAAAAAGAACATTCATAGAAGCTGTTTGTTAGCTAGAAGGTTTAGACTTCTACCTTTATGCTTTTCAGAAGCCCCAAGCTATAACTCTAGTATCTATTTTCCATTCTATAATGAGAAGTGCCATCGCTAAATCCTATCTTTGTACGTACATGAAAGCGCACGCATCACAACTGTTGAAAAATGATGACACATTGAGCGTAATTTATTTGGCAGCCAAAAAAGATTGCAAGCTTATAAGCCATAAATTCAAAACAAGTATTGCTAGCTAAATGAATAACCTAGTCATTTCACCCCCCCCCCCCCCCTCCCCCCCCCCCCCCCCCCCCCCCCCCCCCCCACTACCTTAGTATGTTGTTTAGGGGGGTGTTTTGTTTGGTCCTATATACCGGCCTGTGGCTTTTGATTATTGGAGATTCATAAGCTCACTTTTTTTGTGCTTATTTTGAAACTTTTGGCATGTATAAGTTTATTCTATATGCATAATGAACTTATATAGCTGGAAAGAAGTTTCTGAAATAAGCCACAAAAAAGTGAGCTTATGAATCATAATCCCAAAGCCACAGGCCGGTTATATAGGTCCAAACAAACACCCCCTAAACAACATACTGAGGGTAGTGGTGAATGACTAGGTTTTCAGTTTAGCTTAGGCAATGACTATGTTTTGAATTTATGGCTTATAAGCTTGCAATCTTTTTTGGCTGCCAAATAAATTACGCTCAATGTGTCATCATTTTTCAACAGTTGTGATGCGTGCGCTTTCATGTACGTACAAAGATAGGATTTAGCGATGGCACTTCTCATTATAGAATGGAAAATAGATACTAGAGTTATAGCTTGGGGCTTCTGAAAAGCATAAGGTAGAGTTCTAAAACCTTCTGAGCTTAACAAACAGCTTCTATGAATGTTCTTTTTATAATGGCTTGACCATTTACATGTGCTTCCATATAAAATGCAGTCTTACGATCGCATTCTCTTGCCAGGTTATTGACGCAAAGTGTTGTAGGAGATAATTTTTCCGTTATTTAAGAAGTACACGAGTCTTTGTATTAGAACACTCTTAGGTGATCAAAATACATATATTCAACTTTTCGCAGCAAAGACAAAAGTTCGATCTTGATGATAAGCGTCACATTTTGTGTATTTATGATTGCTTTCCCGAATAAAGTTTGTTTTGTTGGAGTTGTTATTTAATCTTTTACTTGATCATTTATAATTTGTATGGTTGAATTTTTAGTTTGCACCTAAAAATCCCCGAGGATGGCGAGCAATGATTCTACTTTCTATGGTGAAAGAGCTGATAATAAAAAGGTCCGCACTTATCTGATTATACTTTTGCTTGGTACTTAAGAAATTGCATAGTGAGTGGTTTGGATAATGGTCGGGATAATTTGTTTTTTGTACGGGGTTCCAAAAAAATTTTGTTAAAAAAACATGAACTTTTATAAATAACTGGGTCAGATATGATAAAAGTAGCTGCATTTAAGTGCATATCTAAACACCCCTTAAGACTTATTTCAGTATTACCTTGCAAGAACTTGCTTTGCTAATGTTGTAAAATCCAAAGGAGATCGCTTTTTTTTACTTAAGACTACCTACTTTTTTGAGTCGACTCAACGTAGAGAACCAACTCTTGATGTGTGTAATTGCCCCGTTTGCAGAAAGGTATCCAATTATTTTTGAGATGGGCAATCATGCAAGGGAGGTTACAATGGAGAGAAGTTATACACGAACTGCATTGGATAAGGTGGCGGTTACTAAAAATGCTTCATTACTTTTTGGCATTACTGTCATGCCGTGTTTTCCATTTTAACGTAAAAATAAAATACACATAAAAATATTTCAAAATTCTATAGACATTTAAGCATGTTATTAAAAACTACTAAAAATAAAACAAAGTAAGTTCGTTGTTTATTATGCAGGTTCGTTTTGAATTGTTTTTTAATAGTGTGGACTATGAAGAGATGGAGGGAGCATGTCGTTAAAGATTAAGCACATCCAAACACTATTGGAGGTATGATTAAGATTATTGTTATTATTTTAAAATATTTTTTTTTTCGTTTGGGAAAAACGTAGATGCACATTTTTAGTCGCTTATCTGGTCCTTGAACAAGAAAAAAAATAATTAATACAGAATATTTTGCTAAAAGGCTATAATTCGAATGTCATTTTTAGAATCTGTTCATGATGTCCGTGGCTAATGTTTACACCTGATATCTATCCAACAATCAATTAATCCCCCATGTTTACGTCTGATTTCTAAGGTTGCAGATATTGTTACTTAAGAAAAAATTTAGCTGATATACATTTACTGACAATAGTTTGTGATAGGCATGTATTCTTTAAACCGGGCTCCTTATGATCTGTATCCTCAACCCGATGCCTCATTTTCCCACTTAATGAATTATCAATGTTAACCTATCATTTTGTTGGCTTTAAATGCATCGTCTTTCTTGATCTTCAATCATTGCAAGAAAGTTTCGGAATTAATAACGCAATATCGTTTTCGTGCAGGGCGACATCATATAGACGTAGGTTAGTCCCTTCGTTGGAGTTCACATGTATGGTGGGCACCCAAGAACCAAGGTAGCAGAGATCTCATGGACGTCGGTGACTATAACAACTGCCCGAAGACACTTTGATTAGAGCGGTCCAACAGATTTTTTTGGTTTCGACTACATTGGCGCATTTCTTCATCACGTAAGCTCTAATTTTATGGTTTAGCCTATCCTTATATGAGTTATTTGTGCGTTTTATCTGATTCCGTGCACGCCATTCACCACTTACCTTTAAAGTATTTAAATTTATGTGTAACGTCAGGTGAACAGATAAAGTTAAGCGAGTTTGGCTGCTGAATAAGCCAGGTGCTTCATTATCTATAACATGCCATGTAGCTGTTAATGGGCGATACTAATGAGAGCAAGGGCTTCAACGGTCGAGAATCACAATGTGATTGATGCTTGCATTGCAGGAATGCTTGCTGATCTCAGAGGTAATGCTAATAAAAATGATTACTTATTTGGTGTTTTAATAAGTTGTTCAGGACATGTTAGACTTAAAAAAAGATTTGCTTGAGTTGTAATTCTTGGTTTAAAAATAATACAGTGGTGTCAGGTGATGGTATATGTAGGATTGGTGCAATTTTCATAATGCGAAAGTAAGCTCTTCATATTCAGTAGTTGGTGCTGATCTTTGAGCTTAGAAACAAAATGTGTTTACTTATGGGCTTTTCTGAATTTGGAAAACCACTAAATTTACTTTTGATGGCTTTTGAGCTTTTTCAAGAACTAAGAACAGGAAAGACACATAATGTAATCTCAGAACATGATCATGCTTTTTTAATATAAACTTAAAATCACATGAAAATATGAACCTGTTCGATTTAATGAATATGAACCTGAATTTTCATGTGATTTTGAATTTTCATAAAATTGATATTATCTAACAATTTACAGATATACTTAGAGAGACGTTACATGCACCAGCCGTAGGTTGGATGATATACAACATGTTAGTCACTAACAACATATCCATCAATTAGCAATATGATTCCCACCGTCTGTTTTGCTGATTCGACGAATGTGTTACTAATCAGGTAACGAGTTACAAACAAATTGCGCCTTGTTTTATGTCCAGCTGCCATATTATTTTATGGGTTATGTTTCATTATTAAGCTCCCCACTTTTTGTTTTTCTTGCAGCAACAATTTTAAAATCTCTTCACTGAAAAATGGCATCACCACTTTGAGCTACTTTCCAGGTTCATTTCAAGATTTGTCAGTAAATTTTTACTTTATAGTAACTTTTTTATATACGTTTGTTCATAGATGACGGGTGGGTAACGGGGTCAAAATGGGTTCATTTTTCTAAGGTTCGAAACAGATTGGGCAGGTTGGATTCACTTAACCACTTTTTATCTAATGCATTTCCGACACACCTTTTAAAGACTAATCACTCAAAACAAAAGGAAAAATTTCGTGCTTTTCCGGTATTGTTGCCTCTCTTATACTTTTTTTTATCTTGATAATTCTAGCGTTTTTAACGCATCGCTTGCATAAAATTGACTCTACGTTCACTTGACTGTTTATATCATGATCATTAGCTTACTTTCTCCAAATCTTCTTTTATTTGGCATTTATATAGAAATTAGGTACTCGATCATGTCTTGATATTAATTTGATATTTATAGTTATCAATAAAAATTAGGATGCAATAACAGGTCTTTATTAAAGTTACTGTGAATGAAAACAAAAAACGATTACACAGCTTACTATCAAACTCGCACCGCAAGTGATTTGTTATTGCAAACCAAACACCACCATCATTCATATGGCCAAGTTGCAACCTCCATAAAACCATCTTTAGTAGTACAAGCTCTAAACATACCAGGTGTATTAAAAGGCATACCAACTTCACCTGTACATGACACACAAACCAAACCAGCGGTCTCCTTTGGTGCAACTCCATGTACAGCATATGCAACCACTTCTTTTAGACTTAACCCTTTGTAGTCTATAATTGCAGCCGCGTCTCTAGCCACCGTCTCACAGATTAAGATTGGACCCTTTATTCCTTATAAGCAGGTTTGACGGCATTATACTGTCTGGTCTTCAGAGTTAAAATTTTTGCGAACTATTTAATTATATATATTTTTTTTAGAATCGTAGACCAGAGAGATTGAAAAAGAGAAGAAAGGAATGATTAACAAGCTACAGGTAATCACTTTTTAAATACCAAAATAATTACGGAGTTTTTTATAAGCTAAAGTTGTTGATTGTATTTATTTTTTCTAGATCGAATAAAACACAAACCACTAGTCGAGAGTTTAAAGAGGGACAAGCACGCACCACTAGAGAAGCTGTTACAAGAAATAACAAATAAGAAGACGCTAACTTGCAACCAAAAAGAACACAAATATGAATGCATTGACTGCAACCATACGAAAGCAAAAGCACGAGCTGACGCTAAGAGCAATGATGAAAAGCCAGAATGGACACTATGAGGCCAAGAGAATGCAATTGGTGTTAGCTTGCAGGTGGTTAAAAGAAACTCCCTCAATTGCTACGAAAAGAGAAACTCAATGTTAGGTATTGGTGGAATTCTTCTAGGGAGGTGTAATGAAAATTACATTGCAAATTTGTATTGCAGAAAAAAACGCTTTATTTATCGTTTGTGTACTTCTGTAGAAAATAGAAAACCTCGCGCTCCGGAGCGAAGCGGGTGTTTTGAAAAACCTAAGTTAATATATTTTGATAAATTCTTTTCAAAATTAAACCACCGTTTTGAGGAAATAATTTATTAGACAGGATATATTTGTCATCTTTAGAATCTACATTTACACTTGAGGATCTATTCACTGTTAACTTGACAAAGCATATTTCTCTTTTTATATTTATTAATATATTATTTATTTATATATATATATATATATATATATATATATATATATATATATATCTTTGTTTAATTGCTTTGCTTATTTGTTATCTAGCATTATATAGTTTACTATTATTATATAATTAGTATAAATCAAAAAAACAAAAATATTTGGCAATTAAGCATCAAACGAGCAATATTAACGTGAATTTCAATTTAATTCTCGCCGTGGATACGACACTCGGAAGATAGATTTTTGCTTGTCCTCAAGTGAATATTTATTCTATACGGGAAATACTTTTACTATATTCGACTCGTTTTCGGACGAATCAAGTTTGGGCGCCGCTGCTGGGGAGATTTGTACGAGTTCTACGTTTTGTTTCGAGTTAGTGCCTTGAAGATCCTTTCTTTTGAAAGTTTATTTTCGTATAAAAAAATCCAAAAATATTTTCTATTCTATTTTATTTTTCCTTTTCTTCTCTATATATATAAAACTAAAAATCCAAAAATATTTTTCCACTTTTATTATCTTTTCAAAAATCCAAAAATATTTTCTATCTTATTTCTTTTTAGTGTATGAGTACATGATCTACTTCGAGCGAACTCGCTTATCCTTTTTCGAATCTCGAGAGAATTGTTCGTAATCGTCAAAGAAATCGTGGTGATCTGTCACTTTTATTGGATTTTGAAGAAATAAATATGAGTAATAATCTGGACCACAATCCAGGACCACCTCCTGTGGGTTATATTCCTAAAAATCATGGTCCACCCGGACCTATTCCTTAAAATTCGGCTCCTGATCTTCGAACGATGGAGGGGCTGTGTCAGCCGACTATGAATGGCCGGGGCGGACCGATCGCTCCCGTTACCCTTCAGGCTATGGATTTCAGACTTAAGAATCACATGATTCAGCAAGTCCAAAACATTTGTCAGTTTCATGGATTACCGGGTGATGATGCAAACAAGCATCTTAACAAATTCTTGACTATCACCCAGAGTATGAAGCAAAACAGGGTCACCAATGACGCCCTGCGCTTATACCTTTTTCCTTATTCTTTGATACATCATGCCACCGCTTGGTTTGATCGTCTTCTAAAGAATTCTATCCATACCTTCGAGGAAATGGTTTCTAAATTTCTTTCTAAATACTTCCCTCCTATGGTTACCAAGTTAAGGAATGATATCAGTAACTTCCGACAGCTTCCTGAAGAATCTTTATTCGAAGCTTGGGAACGTTACAAGTTTTCGATTAAGCGGTGTCCTAACCATAACATGTTACCCGTCACTCAAATAGATACGTTCTATAACGGGTTAACTTTGAGACACCAGATACAATCAATGCTGTTGCTGGAGGCACCTTTATGGAAAGGCGACCTGAAGAGTGTTATGATTTAATTGAAAATATGACCGCTCACCACAATGACTGGGATACCTCAACTCAAAGGGGCGAGTCATCCAGATCGACAACTTCTTCATCTCCTAAGATAGCAACCCTTACTCAGCAAATGGCAGAAATGAACAAGAATTTTCTAAGAATGAGCCAAACAAATCAACAAGTTAATGTTGTTAACCTGAGTTGTGAGACTTGTGGTGGTCCACATCATTATTAAGAGTGTCAAGCTGCCAGTGGCTTCATTCAAGGAGACGTATATGCTGCTACGGGAAACTACAATGCAGGTTGTAACTCTTTCCAACCTCAAGGAAACCTTAATCTATTAAGCTATCGTTCCAACAATTATCTTGGACCACCCAGTTTCAATCAACCAAATAACCCAAGTAATCAAAACTTTCAAAACAGAAATAACCAGAATCAGTTTCAAAACCGATCTAATCAAGGTTATCAAAATCAAGGGTTTAATCAAAGCAACCGAGGTTAAAAATTTAACCAAGGTAATCAAAATCAAGGATTTAATCTCAAAAAACCAAAGGTGCAAAAATTTTTAATCTAGATCAAGCTTAGACAAATTTCAATCAAAATCAAAAAATTTTTCATCTACTGATGACATTTTGAGACAACATATGATTGCTTCTGATGCTAAGTTTCAATTATTAGCTAATCAAATGACAAAAATGGAAAAAGCTTTTAATGAAAGACCTCAGGGTGCTTTGCACTTCTAGCAACTCTTATTCACTAACCCTAGGGAAGATGTAAAAGTTATTACCACACGGAGTGGTATGACTTTAGCTGGACCCTCAGTTCCATCACCTAATCCTTCTTATTCTTCTAAGGAGTTAGAACAAGACCCGAAGACGACCATGGACCAGGTGCACATTTCAAGTTTAGAAAGTACCACACGAGTATAATTCTCGTTGGTGAGTTATCAGTGAGGCAGCAGATCTGTTTCTAAACAATGAGATTCTTAAGTGAAATCCTAATCAGGCCTCCTATTCTCTATCCTTTCGAGGTTTTGACAAGGAAATGCTTCAATGACAAATTTGATATCAATTCATAAATTCTTTCAGATGATCAAGAAAATTCACTTTAATAATTAGCTATATATGTGAAGCATTAGCTCAGATGCCAAAATATGCTAAAATGTTGAAAGATCTCCTCACCAATAAGGAGAAACTTCTAGAATTGGCAAATACTCCTCTGAACGAGAATTTCTCAGCGGTCCTCCTAAGAAAGTTACTCGAGAACACTTGGGCAGGACTCCTAGGAAATTTTTCATTCCTTGTGATTTTAGTGAGCTTGATGAATGCTTAGCCCTAGCCGATCTAGGTGCCATCATCAACTTAATGCCTCTATTTGTTTGGAAAAGTTAATTTACCTCAACTTATTTCTACATCGTATGGACCTTAGAAGTTAGACTAAAACACGATCGGTTTGCTTCCGGACTGGTATAGCTGAGGATGTCTTTGTGTAAGTGGGTAAGTTCACGTTTCCTGCTGACTTTGTTGTCGTTGTTGCTATGAGTTGGGGGCTGATCCTCGTGTCGCCTTTTATCTTAGGGAGACATTCTAGAGGATGGTCCCGTGCTCTGATGAACTGTGTCAGAGATATGATATGAACTGAGAGCGCGCGCAATCTTCCTCTGCTACCCGTCCAGTGCTTCGAGAGAATAAAATATTGACTCTTTCACGGTGCTATGACGCACCGAAACCTTCATGACAAACTCTCCGCACACTTCTGAACTCGAAAATTGAGCTATGCCTACCACGTTCTCATCTAAGTATGATACCTTAGTCCCCCCTATCGCTCATCTCGCCCGCGAGTGACTCCCATCTTCCATGAGACATACATCACCTCAAGTGACTGTGAAATGATTCACTGTAAATCACATAATTCCTCTCTCCTCACAATTGAGTCGGACCCCAGATCACCATGAATCACCACCTCACTTCCTGACTCTGTATCTATGTCCACCCGGAAGATGCCGCGTCTTTCCACTCTCCTTCTCACAGTTACTCCTATGTGTTAGCTTTACTGTTCTTCTCCTATTCGCGAGAGCAGACAACTCGTAGTTTTCTTCTCTAACATAGATCGATTCGCTCGCTACCAACCCACCGCCCGGTATTGCTCTCAATGGAAATTATGTTCCTAGATCGCGAGCGATCTCTGAACCTGTATTTGCTGTAGTAGAACAACTATAGATTATTCCGATGATGAATCACAAAACCTTCCACATACAACCACATTCCTACCTAGATCTCCTAGAGAGATTACCAACTAGAGTAACAGAACCACCAAACACTCTCGACACTAAATTTTAAAACTGCAAGCGAGATTCAGACAGAGAATCTCGCAACACCACCTACAGGACCCACTTCCACTCTCACACAACCCTCGACTCGCCCCCCCCTGTAAGCTCTCCACCCGAAGAGATACTAGCGACCCGCGGCAATCACCACTACCTCACATACTAGAGAGGTCCACATCCCTCGTCATCTCGACTTCTCACTCTCTGATACTTATCAAGAATAGCGGCAGGCACTTGCACGCTATACACCGCATGCTCCTGTCATTAAGGCTTCCACTCTATCATAGTATACACTTAATCGCTCGTAATCAGTTCGGATCTATTGGACCAAATTTCTCTCTGAATCGCCCCAAGAGAGGTCATTAGATAGTCCCAGCTAATGAGTCTTTACGCATCACACATGACTCCTCGATCTCTGACCGAGAACGCATTCGACATTACCTCCATCACATCGTCAACAGGATCACACTCTCTATATCCACACATACCACAGAGATGAGCGCGTCTACATAATATTAACCACAACTATCCTAACTTACCATTGAAGCTACCTCATTATAACCGTCGTGCTAGATGCTATCTACAATCACCTTACACCGACGTGACTGGTCTCTCAACATTCTCTCCATCATCTCCGGCTCTCTACGCTCACACTTGAGAGAGTATGCTCTAGACCGCTGCCTCCGCACCCCCCCTACATATAACGCAAGCTCTCGCGTAGCGTATACTGCTACGGAACGAGTGCAGAGTCATAGTACTGCAGCGAACTCAATTGCGTCGTTTAGTATGTCTCAATCACGCTCCTACGAGTTAGAGTAGATTCGGAATAGGCCCGCCGTGGCTTGCTGAAACCACCGCCAAAAATAGCACCTCTATCCGCTACATCTTCCAATACTGTAGCACTAATCCTAGTGATCAAAAGATCACTTTTACCTACTCTCTCCTTCGACACACCTCGCGAGACCACACGCTCGCACTCTAGCCTCCATCTGTTTAGCCTCGGTACACTGTCACCCTCTATTTTATACAGATCGTTCTATGTGGTTCCGCTTCCTGCCGTTCTCTTCCGCACACTCCGCAACACGCTCGACAGCATCGCACTCCCACATCCTCATCGACCCCCATCGCCGCAGAGATATCCTCCACCAAACTCATTACCTCGGCACACTTCTTGGCGCCTAACACATTTGCTCTCCTCACTCCAGACCTGCACGGCCACCGAGTTCTGTTCTTCCTGCTACAAGATCCCGGGCTCACTTCTACCATCACCCTATGCGTCGCCGCCAGACCCTGGGAGACGCACTCCTATATCAGCGTGAGAGTTGTCGGCCACATATCGTCTTAGGATTGAAATCAATCACTGATCTATACGCAGTTAGTCATCTGGCGTCGCGATCTCAGAGAGAGACTCTCGGTCCTGAGCTGCGCGCTATCTTCTAGTATGCACTGTTGCATCGGCACCGTCTCTAACTTAGACAAAAATGCTCAAAAGGTACGAAGATACAAATCTTGTCTTAAATTGGGAGAAGTGCCACTTTATGGTCAAAGAGGGAATTCTCCTCAGCCATAAGATTTCTAAGAGTGGTATTAAGGCGGATCATGCTAAAGTCGATGTTATCGCAAAATTACCACCTCCTACCACGGTTAAAGGGATTAGGAGTTTCTTAGGTCACACCGGCTTTTATCGAAGATTCATCCAGGATTTCTCCAAGATAGCTCGGCCTATGACCCATCTTTTAGAGAAAGAAACTCCGTTTGTGTTTTCAAAAGAGTATGGAATCATTTGAGATTCTTAAGACGAAATTGATTTGAAGGGCGCCCCTCTGCGCACGCAGGCGAGACACTGCTCAGCGCAGAGCTTACCATTTGAGCTAGTCTCGAGTGCGATGCTAGTGAGTGAGAGTTGCATGGAGCAGTCTTGGGCCAGCGAAAGGACAAATATTTTTGGCCTATACACTAAGCGAGTAAGACTTTATCTGATGCTTAGACACATTACACCACTACTGAAAAAGTGTTATTAGCTGTGGTGTATGCGTTTAAGAAATTCCGGTACTACCTTGTCTTGTCTAAAACAATAGTGTATACAGATCACTCAGCCTTAAAGTACTTGTTTGCTAAGCAAGATGCTAAGCCAAGATTACTCTAGTGGATTCTCCTGCTCCAAGAATTTGATATCGAGATTCGCGATAAAAAGGAGTAGAGAACCTTGCGGCTGATCACTTGAGTAGACTTGAAAATCCTCATAAAGGGGACCTCGTTGAAATGAAAATGAATGATAATTTTCCACACGAGTCCCTGAATATGATTGATCTTAATGCTGATAATGAACCCCTGTGGTTTGCCGATATTGCAAACTACCTAGTGGGTAATGTGCTTGTTTAGTATTTTTTTCATTTTTGCCTTGCTTCTCACCTCGCGGATTGCTGCGTGTTCTCTTTTTTCCTCTAAGTGATCCAGGTTGAGTTTTAAAGCTTCGTTATTTAGCACCATGTCTATTTCTGTAGTTCTCGGGGTCGGCATGCCAATTTTCGCTGGGATCACTTCTTTCATTCTGTAAGTCAGCGAGAATAGAGTGTCCCCATTGCTTGATTTTATCATGGTGTGGGGCGCCCACAGGACATGCGGGATTTCTTCCATCCAATCCTTGCTTCCTTTATCCAATCGTTCCTTTATTCCTTCTCCTAAGCTTCTGTTCTTTCTTTCCACCAAGCCGTTGGTTTGCGGATGCTTGACGGAGGTGAAGCGCTTGCAGATATTTAGTTTTTCACACCAATCCTTGAATGGGTTATCTCTAAATTGTTTTCCATTGTCAGATATTATCTCTTGTGGTAGACCAAACCTGCAAACTATGTTATCTCATACAAACTTTTTAATCTGATTTCCCGTTATGGTTATGACGGGTTTTGCCTCAATCCATTTTGTGAAATAATCAATTGCTACTATTAAATATTTGACCTTGTTGGAACCTTCTGGGAAAGGTCCAGCTATGTCAATTCCCTATTTATAGAACGGCCATGGAGACGTGACGAGAGTTGGCTTCTATTGCGGGTTCCTTGGCACGAGACGGTGAACTTGGCAATCTTGACATTCTCGTATCACTTTCCTTGCGTCCTTATGCATGGTTGGCTAGTAGTACTGATGTGAGGTCGTCGTAGGACTTCTACAAGAAGTTTTACAATTCCCTAGGTAGAGCACCTAATCGTTGTAGTAGTAGTATATGCAAGACTCGAGGGGTTGTTATCGTTCACTCGGGGAATAGGTTGGGAAGGCTTGATCATGGTCTAACATAATTCTAAGGTTTAAGAGAAGATTATTTTTGTATTTTTATGTTTTATGGAAAGCAAGTAAATCATATATTTAAGAGATGGTTTGGTTTTGGCTATTAACTAAATATAAATCTACGCTACCGGTGATAACAATAAGATAAAAGACTGTGTTTATTTAATCATGTATTACTCTCTAGATTGCTTCTCCTAGTGTTGTTGCCTTGTAACCCTTGTGATGATCTGCGTAACTATTTCCTAAGTCATGAACGAATTACACGAACCCGCCATCTACTTAGTATTACGCTAGAGCAACGCACACGTAAGGTAGTATAAAGACTATTACATGGCCCCTAGGAGTACACTAATGCATGTGAAATATATTAAAAGTGGATCAACCATATTAGGGGGCAAGGTAGTATGAAGACTGTTACCCGATGGTATCCTTTCTACACAATCATGTTTCCCTAGACATATCAACAACGATACAGACAAAAGCTAGTTTTCTAGAGCCTAACATGCACATCCATCACAAGAGGCAACACCACTAAGATCTACATTCTAGGTTTCATACAATCATAAATAAATATAATAGAAGGTTTAGCCAAGCATATTAAAGATAAAGCAAGAGCATAGATCGATCAAACAACACATAGACATATTGAATGATTAAATAAACCTTACATGATTAAAACATGAGTTGGAGGAAGTACAATAGGGTTTTTAGGCCCTAAATTCGTCCCTAACAGCTGCTAAACGAACTAGGGTTCGTACCCTCTTTTTATTCTAAAGTTACACACTCAAAACCCTAAATTCGGGTTTGTATATATAGGAAAAACGTTGTGACGGCGTCGCGTTTTAATTGTGATGTCGTCATGAAAAAGAATATTCTAGATAATGGATTGGGTCGTATGCTCTGACGCCGTCTTGGAATCATGTGACGCCGTCTTGATCTTCGTGGTGACGGCGTCACGTTGTATCTGTGACGCCGTCTCCAGCCACTATAGATAAATTCTTGATTAATGTTGGTGGTGGTCTGTAAGTCATTGACCCGTTCTCTCAAATGAAGCCCCAAGTCACTTTGTATTTCTTCCAAATGCCCCTCCCAATGAGAAATATCCTGAAAAGGAACGATTTAAGTACATATTTTGTGAATAAATTCACGATTTAGGTGGTTAAAACGACTCCGAAAAAGTGTATAAAATGCCAAACACTCTCATCAATCCCCCCTTACACTTGGAGAATTGCATGCCTCAAGCAAATGAGCTTTTCTACCTAGACAATAACAATATGAGGGGTCATTTTAGTTACTCATTAAAAGTATTTTACAACACAACCTTCTAGACCTTGTAATTATTAGCACAGAAAGTATACACTAGCACCTCACAAAGTGTTTGGGGATCTCTCTTTCACTCGAGTGTATAATAAATTATAACATATGGGGAAACGAAAAATCACCACGACTCATAACCTGTCCAATAGGCATATAAATAACCATAGCTTGATAAAGGATCAAACCTCAACCGCTAGGCAAGGTACTAATCATTACTATCTTAGAGGGCCTATTATAAAGGGTTGTGGTGTAGGTGTAAGATAACATATAATGGAAACGGAAACGGAAGGTAATACATTTGGGTGCTTTGTGTGATTTGGAAAAGTGGAAGGGTTAGCTAATTATTTAAAGACGAATACACTTTGGGTATTGGATTTAGCTAAGCCAAGACACGGACAAGATCTACAAACTCTACACAACTCTACATCAATCTCTTTCTTTTTCTTTTCTCATTTTTTGAATAACATAATACATCACATAGGGTTTATAATACGTACCCCTACACTTGAGCTTTTACATGTTCGATATTTACAATCTAACTAATGATCCGTATTGAGGTGGATCAAAATAACATGGAGATCATTTGACAAACATATGTGGGTATTGACTTAACTTTTCTTCCCCATTCTTCCGCGAAATAAATACTACCATGAATCCCAATCGTCCCAAAACAGTATTTACAGAGACCAGGACTTAGCAACCGTGTACTCAATAATTAACTTGGGTTAAACACAATAATGTACTAAAGAGGAGTACATACAAGGTAGTCTAAGGCTATTTGGGTGTAACGATTGGTTTAAGGGTGTCAATGCTCTTCATTAATAATTTGGAATCCACCAGAAAATTACGAGAACCGTGAGTGCATGGCAAGGGTGTGGGATAGTTATATGATCGGTGTGACCATCATAACAATTACAGGTTTAAAACATGGGTTAATCCTAATGTCTCTTATCAAGCAAATCCTAATACTTACTATGCAGTCTCGGAATGCATCACAATTACAAGTTCTAGAATTTAATATGCTACCGGTACACTCATACGATTTTACTAACACCAGACATTCTAGAAAAGGCGACAAGGCAATGCATACATGGCCGTAATGACGTAATAGACATGCACGCCTGCAGCTTAACCTTAACTCGAACTGGGTAAAGATAAAATCATCTTTGGTTACCAACGATGGGTACCCGAATTCCTAAAGATCTAAGGGTGAACCTCACATTTTGGGGTGGAATTCTGAGGGTTATTGTGCTAGTTATATAAATTCCTATCCATGAGACGCTATTAATACTCGGTTTTCGTCGGTATGTGTCATAAAAAAATTTAAATTTAGGTAAAAATTACCTCTTATGTTATGTTTCGATATATTACCCATCATTTTAAGGACAAAGCAAATGGAAAATGAAAGAATAGTTTCTAAGGCTTATTTCCCCCTACACTTAAGTTTAACATTGTCCCCAATGTTCTCTAAAAGTACTTGTTGAAACGAATAAAGGGAATAGAAAACAAGGAAAAGAAACTAGTACTCCCCTGGTTTACTCAATAATGGAGAAGAAATATGCGATAACTGGTTAAATCGTCCTCCGAGAATCATCCAATGAAACTTTCTAAGAACTTCCAAGCTTCTTCTCATCAAATATAACCTGTAATCAAAGACAAAGACAACTATACCAAGCATAAAATATGCGATTTACCAATATACAATGTGAATTTAGGGTTTGACTCGATAGATAGGATGAGATAATTATTAAACTCATTAGGTTTTTGTAGATTTATAACAGAAGAATACATATATTAAATGTTATGCAAGTTTTATTTTCAAAAATAATTAAAAACTTTGAGTTTTCTAGACTTGGGCGTTTGACGCCGTCGGGGTTGGTGTGACCCCATCACAAGTGTCGTGGTAACGACGTCACTTGTTAATCGTGACGCCTTCTCCACAGTCCGTGAAAACAAAATTTTTATTTTTGATGAAAAATTTCCTACACTTGATTCCATAAGTTAGTTCCTGTATAAATGGTTGCATAAAACCTGAGATTTAACAATTCAATCATATGACTCGATATTAACGCGAATTAATCTCAACAATTAATTAATCATGTTTGAATTTAGCTCAAAAGCTGGATAAATTCCCCTATACTTGTTGTTTGCAAAATACCTTTGATTGAAAATAAGACGAGGTTAAAGATAATACAAAGCATGATTACAAGATAATTCAAACATAACAAATGGAAAAGAATTAAAACACACATGACACTCTTAATTTGCAAGAAAAGTAAATTGGGTTGCCTCCCAAGAAGCGCTTTTCTTTATTTACGAGTCTTGTAGCTAGACTCGAAGCTACACGTCACGTGTTGTAGAAGTGGTCTAAGTCGATGATTTCTCTTGTACTTTCCCTTTCAGAGAGCTTCCTAGTGGTGGGAATTGATTAAAAGGTTTTGGTAAATTCCTCTCCATCGGGGTTGATTAATGTAATCTTTGCATGCCATGCTCCATCTCCATTTTTGGGTGGTTTGTCCTAGTTAATTGGTTTTTCAATTAGGTTCTCTGACTCCCACATATTACACTTAAGGTTAATGGGTATGGCTCCCATGAACTAGAAACTCTACCATCCTCCTAAACAAAAAGGTCTTTCCTAACGGAGTAAGCGGTTTTTGCGCCTATCTCATTCGTACTCGGTCGGGGTTTATAGGATTCCGTTTTTCTAAGTGTGGTCCAATAAGGTACTTCTTCCTCTCCTAAGTCTACTCCTTTTACATCGAATACCGACCTAGTGATTCCTTCTCCTACCGCTATTCTAGCCATCCTACAATCTATAACTGCGTTGGCGGTAGCTAGGAATC
>BQNB010066316.1:0-34612 GCA_026074375.1 Tanacetum coccineum
GTTTTAGAGCATATAATATTGCGTGAGGACACGCAATCACTTAGTTTGAGGAATTTTGATATGTGAGAAATCACATATCCTTTTTACATCCAAATTGACCCTTAAAATTATCATAATGTGCAAATATATGCTTGTATTTATGTATTTTGTTGTTTGTGAATGTGTAGGTACGGATAATGCAAAAATCACAAGAAAACTGTCAAAACCGGACAAACACGGACACGAGATTGGAAAGAGTACGAAAGAGCCGGAAGTTTCTAGCAAAAGGTCAACATAGTCAACTCTTGGTCAACCCTGGTCAAACATGTGAAGTCAAAACCCCAAAATACCCAAAACAATCCCTTAAAGTTAAGCCTTAATTCAAAAATAACCCTAAAAGCCCTAACACCGTTATCTCTTTATATTTTAAGAGATAAAGGTCGTTATCTCAATCTTTAACCCAAAAACCAAACAACCGTGGCCCATAACCCTTTAAAAAGCCCAATCCCATTCCCAGTCAAAGCCCACACCTCACAAGTCAAACTATCAAATGGTAAAAAAAATAAAAATAAAAAGGGCGCGTAACTCTTGTTACTGTTCATCGTCGTCTTCGTGTATTAACCCACCTCTAATCAAAGGGTTAATTCTAATTAAGGATACGGCTCATCAATTCAAGTACCAAGCAATGATCTGGCAAAAAAAAAAACATCACCAAAGCTCCTTATTGGTCCAAGTGAACAAAGAATGACACAAGTATATGGAAGGAAGCACGCCAAGAAGTAGGATTTTACACTGAATTACTTGAAAAAGAAGCACAAATGGGTCTGACACACGGAATGCCACGTTGGCAATCCGTGTGCTCACTTAATGATCCAACGGTGATGAATGAGGATCCAATGATTGACAATGATTGAAAGGTTCAGATTAAAAGGAGCGTCTAATAGCTTGGAAGGCCTAGAAGCTTCACTCAGCCATTATAAATACAACGTTTTATTCCCATACGGTATACGAACAACTTTCTCGCCACAGACGATAACGGCATCGTGCTTGACAAGCCAATCCATACCGATGATGACGTCAAACGTACCAAGCTCAATCGGCATAAGATCGATTTCAAAAATATGGTTCACTAAACTCAAAGTGCAACCTTTCAAAACAGTGTTCGTACTAACTACCCTTCCGTCAGCTAACTCTACTTCATAACTATCCTCTATTTTAATCGGTTTGATATCGAGCAATGAACTAAATCTAGTGTTCACAAAACTCCTATCGGAACCCGAATCAAATAAAACAGAAGCATATCGGTTATTTAGCAGAAACGTACCAGTAACCACATTCGGACCCTTCGGCTCAGCGTCCTTAATAGCATAAGCTCGACCACGAACTTCTCCAACTTCTTCTTGCTTCACCTTCTTCGGACATCGGTTCCTAGTATGACCTTGCTCACCACAATCATAACAAGTCCAAATAGGCTGAGTGTTAGCACCTGTAGCAACACTCTTCTCCCTACAATACCTTGCCTTATGTCCAACCTTTCCACACTTGTGACATTTGATCGTACACTGACCAACATGGCGAGTAAAACAACATTCACACAAAGGAAGCTTTCCATCAGTAGGAGCGGTAACCATGGCTCGCGCATTTCCTTGCTTTTGGTTATTCTACAAAGTCTGACGAGAGTTATCCTTTTGATTGCCCTTACCACTACTATTTCCACCTTGAAGGTTTTCCCACTTTCGCTTCTTACCTTCCAAAATTCTTTCATTTCTAGCTTGCGACTTCTGCTCTATCAACTTATGAGCCATACGTACTGCTTCGTTCAAATCAACAAGCTTAGACGATGTCACTTCACTCTTGATGTTATCCATTAAACCTTGAATATAAGCATCAACCTTCACTCTTTCTGGCTCTACCATTCTTGGACACATCAATGCAAGCTCATTGAACCTTTGAGTATAAGCAACAATGTCATACTCCTTAATCTTCAAGTTCCATAACTCGTGCTCCATATGTTGTATCTCTTCTATCGGACAAAACTCAGCAGTCATCAGTTGCTTCATCTCAATCCAAGGCATTTGGTTCACAGTCTCCAAACCCATAGTTGCAACTTTAGTTTTCCACCAAGTCAAAGCTGGTCCTTCTAATGTAGCAGCAGCAAACTTTACCTTCTTACCCTCGGCACATTCATTGATCTCGAAAACACTCTTAGTTTTCTTGAACCACCTTCGCAATTCGACAGCTCCTTCAACTCCATGAAAGGCAGCAGGATTGCACTTCATAAACCCAGCAAAAGTGCACTCACAAACAGCAGGTGCAGTATCTTGACCCCTAACTGGCCCAGATCTATTAGCATCATTCCTAACATTCTCTTGCCTTGCCCGCTCAGCAACAATAGTGGCATCAACACTTTCCTTGATCATTCGGCGAATAGCAGCTTGAGTCATAGGTGCAGACTTTAGAGGTATGATTCTGTCACGTCACACAAAAAACAATCTGGTAAGCATTCATAACATGATACTCTCATAACATGATATAATGACAATTCAACCACAACAACAGCCACACAACATCAAGTAGTAATCAAAAGATAGTCATTCATTTTTCATCACAAAGAGTTAATACATAGTTGCATTGTTTCATGAAATGATACAAATCGTTACAACCAATAGTACTAGTTCTACCAACTGAGGACTCAGTTTAGTGATTACACAACAAAAGATACTACAATTGAAACTAAACTACTACACATCAGGAGGAGATCCTCGCGGCTCAGACAAAGGACTCTTCTCATCTTCAATCGAAACATCAATAGCTTCATTCGGTCTTTCTTCAAACACAAATCCCCTACGAATCATCTCTTGATAGAACTCATGAGCTCGAACTCTAGTCCAATAGAGATCTCTCTCAACTCGTTCATTCTGCATACGAAGGAATGTGTTGCTCAACCTTGCTTCTTCGAGTTCCTTCTTTAGTTTCTTACACTCAGCTTTTTCTTCAACATTCTCGAGCTTCTCAACCAACTTTTCCATTGCTGCAGTTCCTTGTTCCACACTAGAACGCACTTCATTACCCAAATCCAAAATTAACTTACCATAAAACCTATCCTTTGCCTCTCCTTTCTTCTTGACCAATGCATGCGCCGTCTCACGACCACACAATCGTCTCGAAAAATTAACCATTCGACCAAAAAGAGAGTCAATATCCCGTCTCATGAAGCCAGGTAGCAATCTATCACCATCCTCTTGAGGAATAGCGGCAGTAGACGATTCACCTACCTCATAGACACTAACAGGAACAGTCTCATCCTCATGCTCAATTGGATTCTCAATCTCATTATCAGGTTCAGACTCAGAAGCAGGCGGCGGAGGATTAAGAGGATCCACCTCTTCGTAAGGATATGTCAACTCTGGCTCATTCTCATCTTCCTCAATGTCGATCTCCATATCATCTTCATCTTCTTGAGGATCTTCTTCTTCCTCAAATTCGTCTTCTTCCGGGTCTTCGTCTTTATCTTCTAAGACAGGTTCGGGAACAACAAGAACATCATCGTGTTGATTCGGCTCAACAACAGGTACATCATGATCATGATCGGGAGGAATCACATTCACCATGATAACCTAGAAAATATCATATAATACTTACTTAATAGCGTATCACTTCTTATTATTATCATTCAATAGCATTTCACTTTTTATTATTATCGGAACACTATTATCAAAATAACGGTTCGCATAAAAGCGCAAGTTATCCCCATTTTATTATACTTCAAAGAAGAAAACAAATACAATAAAGGCATCCTTCTTCAATTAAACATGCTAATTAAGAAAACAAAAATACAAGCCGACACACACAAATGAGAACCACAAACAAACTAACAACTACCCGATTATCTGTGGCAACGAATTGGACCTGAACACCGATCAACCCAATTCAAATTTAAAGTCTTAACTCGGTGTTTAATCCAAAAGAACGAAATAAGTTGAATCTTGAACACTAAATGCACCTCATTGTTTTGAGGGCCCTAGAACACGATTTTGTTTCTGAATTTTCACAAATAATAGAAGACTCACCAAATCACAGCTTGACATACGGGTTTCAAACTATTGGGAAAAACATTGTTCCCATCCACGTTTAAGATATCTGATATACACGATCCATCAAAACTATCCAAGCTCCACCTGTAACACCCGCCCCGAGGGGCATCGGATTGCGCAGCGGAAATTAGCAATTTTGGTGTTACTAAATAGCATCCGTCACCACGATAATACAAAACGACTCAAATAAGACGTTTACCAAACATGTGTTCCATAATTATTCAGAGTTAAAAGTGCGTTTAGGTCTCACAGAATCGTAACCACCGTCTATTACAAACCATAAAATACATATTGTTTTCAAATAAAGACATTGCTTTAAACACCACATAAAATATTATTTTTGAAAGACCGGAACACACAAGAAGTCTTTCCATAAAATCCATCACCACACGCACGACACCTCCACGCCATCGTTGCCTTTAGCCTTGGTTACCTGGGATAAAACAAGTTTAAAACGTCAACAACACAGTTGAGTGAAATTCATAGAGTTTAAATTTATCAATAAGTAAAAACCTTTGAACACATTATTAGTTCTCGGGAAAACAAAGCAACAAATGCAATGTATAAAAACTTCTTTTCTTTCACGCAATAAGCTCATGACACCGAACGTTAACAAAATATATGGTATATCATATGCTAAAAGGTGCCCCAAACAAGGTATTATTGTCATATACCTACTAATTTCTAATAACAAAATGTCCGTTTGACAGGGTGGTCACAAGGATTCAAACCCCGGACAGGGTTGTCAAACCCAATAGATCTATTTAATGCATTAGCGTTTACCTCACAACAAGGCAATTAACGGTTCATGAAATAAGAGACTTCGACAATAGTAACTTATGCGGAAACAATCTCATAATCGGGTCCAGCATACCATAAAATCATATATGTTCGATTTATAAAACAAACATGTATCCCCCTCACGGGTTTAAAAACATTTAAAAGAATTTAATGTGAGACTATGAACTCACCTTAAGCAAATGATTTAATTCAATCAATCAATCCACAAGCGCAATAAACTTCACGTCTCAACAGCGACCTGTATAGTACATATATAGCGGCACGTGACTAAAAGTATAACATATCATATATTGCATACTTGCACACATATACATATATATACATATATATATATATATATATATATATATATATATATATATATCTCTATTACGTATACACAATCATATACTAGAATCTCCAAGTGCGACGCAAAACATTTTACTTTGACTTACTTAATAATATCACAACGTTTTCAATAAAGTTTCCATTTTTAGAAAGCTTGCTGAAAGTAAGGATAATATAATCCCAACTTAGCATTTCATCTTAGTTTAACTAACATTACGAACCCTTTGATTGCTATAAACTATATTCAAAAGTATACGCAAGTTTGACTTTCAAAAGTCTAACTTCGTAGTTGACTTTTTACCCAAAAATAACTCAAACTTGACTCGGCCGTAAAATCTTCGTTTTTAGGAGTTACAAGGCCTACCTTATATCAAAACGGACCTTAGAACATCCTTTATCATATTCAAAAGCCTGATTTAGATTTCAAAAATTTCTCGACACGCTATGGTCAAGTCAAACTTTTTGGTCAACAAAAGTCAACACAAAGTCATATCAAAACTTGTTTTTACCAAAATCCAACCATTCCAATATGTTTAACTAGCCTAAAAACATGCACTAAAACGATCAAACATATGTTCATACTTGAAATACTTTCAAACCCATTTTGCACTTGAATCAACTAGCTACAATTACATACATGTAATAACCATCAAATAAATCAAGACATAAACATAAACAAGTGCTCACAAAGCAATAACAAAGTTTGATTTTGTTTCCCCCTTTGCTAGACCGTACGGACGAACACTAAAACCAAACTAAAACCCCTTTTGAAATTAAACCACTTCAATATAACAACAATCAATCACCCTTAAACACTTCCTTATACACTAAATCAATATAACTTTACCAAAAATCCAACTTTCTCAATACTTAATGCATGTGAGGTTTCTTTAGTGAGATTTGTAGAGAATTGAACAAGGATTAAAATGGTATAATCGGATTTAAATGCATGTAAATAACAAATTTTTGGCCATGATTTGTGTGTGTGTGTGTTTTCGAACGGCAACAAGGGAGGGGAGGACAAGAAAATGAATTTTTTTATAAAAGAGTAAAGAAGGATATGGTGTTCTATTTATAGAATTCAAGTTTGATCAATTGGCAATTTTAACCCCTCTTTTCATAAGTCCTTGAAAGTTTAATACAAAATGGTTATATTTTTGTTACTTAGCCGACTAAAACACGGGTAACATCACGTTTGTAAATATTTTAAATCCGCCCTACTAAATATAGTTTAAAACCTTTAATAAAATGTTAAACCTCATAAAACACGACCTTTAAACACGATTTTTACAAAAACTCAGGGAAACGACGAAAAATACAAAATTAACATATTTACGCTCTCGGGCAGTAAAATATATTTTTTTTGACTTTCTTAAATGTTAAAAACAAATAGAAACTAAATTACAAAATGAAATTCACCAATAAATGGAAATTCCAATCAACCACATATAGCATAACGACTATAATTATTTACGTAATTAAAAATAACTATCTTAGGCTAGGGATAGACGTTGACATGAAACTCAGGTTGTTACATGTACGCATCTGACTCCTTCATAGATTGATTGGTTAGAGTATCAGGAAGTATGGCACCATACTTTTGAACAGTTTCATGCTTGGGGATGAATCTCATTGTTGTGAGAATAGGGTCATTATTAGCCATGTGCCAGTCTACCTTGTTTCTTCTTGGAATTGATTGATCTTTTAACATGAAGTGGTTGATGATAACTTTGGTGAATCTTGGATAGTACATGTCTTTGTTCTTCTTTGCCTCTTTGTTTTTGATTTGATAGACTAAGTCTTCCCATAGAAGGTAGACGTAGTCAACATTCTTTTGGTAATACATGCCCCACATGATTTGAGCTCAAGAGAGACGAAGTAGATCAAGTCCAGTTACTTTACCACTAAGACATTTGTTGATGATGGTTCCGAATGTTCTCACAGTTGAGGTAAAGTTTTCAAACCTGACATCAGAGCCATCCCTAACCCCCAGTGACTTCTTATTTCCGAGAGTACGCCTAAGTTTTCTGATGAAAGTAAGAATTTCCTCTTCAAATGGAGGATCTTCAAACTTTTGGCCAGGAAGATTTAGGCAAATCTGAAACATATCTCTGAACGTTTCTAGATTAAAAGAGTAATTCTTTTTGTTCATCTTGAATTTGATGCAGTGTTTGTGATAGGAAACAATAGCCCAAAATTCATGCATGTAGATGGCAGGAACACTTGTAGAGATCAAGAAGGCTTAATAAAAAGGTATGAGAGAAAGAACATATAAAGCAACTTGAAAAGTGGGTTCCTTGGGCTTGAATGTTGTGCTCAATCTGAAGTTACAATTCCCAATCCTTAGACGTTGTTCTCGTGGAACAAGAGCATCGTCAAGGGCTTCCTGTTGTTCTATTGTGATACTCATGATTCTACTAAAAAAGAGTCAATACAGTTTATATATAACCAAGTTTATATAAGACACTATAGAGACATTTTCAAGCTATGACACTTAAAGCATTCAACACGTTTAGAGAACTAATCATGGAAAGGGTTAACTTAATTTGGCTTAATGGGTTAGGTCACCTTTGTAACTTAATTAGACTATCTAGGATTCTAGTTCATTCTAACTAGTAGGGATTTAGATTACCTAAGTCTTGTTTTAGTTACACTAGTTAAGCCATTATTTAACTTTTTTAGATTTCAAAGATAACCAATTTTAAATTTGCTATCTAAAACATGTTTTAAGTTACCTCCTAATTAGAGTCTAAATGTTTAGCCTTTTGTTTCCTTTAATTAGAATTATGACTCTTGAAAGTTAAATGTAAACTGCTAATTCGGTCACTATTGAGTAACTGCAGGTTCGGTCAATACTGAAAACTACGAGTTCGGTTACTAAAGCAAACTGCAAATTCGGTTACTAAAGCTAAATGCGAATTCAGTATCTAAAGCAAACTGCGAATTCGGTCACAAAAGGAAACTGCGAGATCAGTCACTAATGCTAACTACGAGTTTGGTCACTAAAGGAAACTGCGAGTTCGGTCACTAAAGCAAACTACGAGTTCGATCAACACTACAACCTGCAAGTTTGGTCAACACCACAACTTGCGAGTTCATTCAATACTACACCTTGCGAGTTCGGTCAATTAATGGGAACTGCTAGTTCGATTTAAACAAAGAATTGCCAATTCGGTTCACAAACTCAAATGGTTTTAACCATGTTTTTTAACTTCAAAATTCAGTCATATAGCATCGGAGTATACACATGAACATTTTTAGCATCTCATAGACACAGATTCATCAACAAATAATACAAACGAGCATTTTTTACCATAAAATCGATTCGCACTAAGAACAAACATTCATAATGTGGATTTCAAAGCACACATACATTCAATAATACATTTTACACTTATCTAACACAAAACCCACAAACTTTTCCTATAAAAACTAAAAAACACTCATATTCGACACACAAAATCAAACATATCTAACGCATATGATATCTTTAATAAAAACTACTATACATGAATCATTAACACCCTAATGGGAACAAAACCCCTCAATCAATTTGCGTTTTCACTCAGTTTCAATTTTGAAGAACCCTAATTTGATGTTTAGGGTTTTCGATCTTAAAACCTTGTAAAAACAAAATTCGTTCAAGATGTAGGATCATTAAGGTGTAAGGATCATGTTGTGTTATTTCCTTAAGCATGAAATTAAATGAAAATGGTGAGCTAAAAGATAACGATTCGAATGAGGGTTTTAGAGAGAAAAGGTGTAAGTGTGGTGTGTGTGTAAGAGTGAAAACGGGGAGGGGGTGGGCTATTATAAAATATTTTATGTTTTTAACACATCTACCCCTTAATGTTTAAGATCTTTAGCACTTTTCATTTATAAGTTATTTTAGGCATTTTAAGTTAACAAGTTGGCACAAATAGTCCTTGTATGTTTAACTAGCATACCTAATAACTTAAATTTGCTCATATTCTCTCTAAAGGCATAAACAAATAACATTTAAGGCACATATAAGCTAAACTTAATTAACTTTCCTTAAAAATGATATTTTGTTATTGTTTAAAAACCTTTATTCCTTTTATCAAATGACTTTCTGAAGAAGATATTTGACATTTTCTCCCCCTCAAACAATGACCCGTTTTCTATTTAAAGAGCTGTAGTTGTTGTTTGAGAAGTCGAATGTCTTTAAAAAGCATTTTCTGATGACAAAATGTTTTATTTTTGAAAATCAAACACCATGAAATGAGATTTCTCTTATTTTAACACATAAGCGCACTGACACGTACACTCTTGGTAATAATGAAAGCACGGGTTGTGTTGCAAAGTAAACACAAGCCTTTGAATGGTCATAAAGTAGACCACGCCCGAGAATAAATTCCCGTTTTGAGATCAAGTTTTCTTTTTGAAATACTTGCCTATAAGATGATGACCGGGTTGCTATCTGAAATAATAGCAAGCCATTTGACATGTTTTGAATCATTTGAACTTCTGCTCGAACTTCATTTATAGCCTTGTATCATTATTAAATGACATTTCTAAGACCGTAAATGTTATCGATTTTCATAAGACATGCCATTATTACTTCTTTTTATATTTTTCTCATTTTTTTTATTTTGGATTTTGTTTTTATAAATGTTTTAAAAATAAATAAATAAATAAATAAATAAATAAATAAAAATCTTTTTGGTTTTTCTAGTTTTTAATATATTTAGATATTATACAAGATATTCGAATAGGTACCACCACTATTCTTCAGCCTCATCTGTCAATTGTTTTAGAGTCTCCGGCGTAAAACTTTGCATTCCTAGCTTGTTGATAAGAAATCCAATTCTTTCTCTGCCAAGAGCTTTAGTGAAGATGTCCCCTAACTGATACTCCGTATTGGCAAAGTAAAGCTCTACTACTCCGTTCTCGACTTGCTCTTTTATGAAGTGGAATCTGATGTCAATATGTTTTGATCGAGAATGTTGAACATTGTTGCAGCATAAGGCAATAACGCTTTTGTTATCACAGTACATTGTAATTTTATTGAATCCAAGGGCCATAGTCGATAAGCTGCGATCTCATCCAAAGGACTTGAGCACAACAGCCAAACAAGGCTATATATTTAACTTCCGTACTGGATATCGCAGCGCTTTTCTGCCTTTTTTATGACCAGCTAACAAGTCTGTCTCCCAATAATTGCATACATCTAGATGTGCTTCGTCTAGTATCTTGGCAACCCGCATGATCAGCGTCTGCATAAGCTGTTAGAGCAATAGAAGAATCCTTTGGATACCAGCGTCCCCTATTAACGGTTCCTCTTAGGTATTTAAAGATTCTTTTTACAGTATGTAAGTATTTTTTGGTAGGCTTTGCTTGATATTAGGCACACATGCATACAGCAAATGTAAGGTCTGATCTACTGGCTGTGAGATACATAAGGGTGCCCACCATTCCACGATGGTGTGGGGTCAACGGCTTTCCCTTGTGCATCTTCATCCAGTTTGGATTTATCTACCATGAGAGTATCCACGGGGTCACTAAATTCCATGTCATATTTTTTCAAAAATTCTAGTGCATATTTAGACTGCTTTATAAAGATGCCTCTTGGACTTAGTGAAATCTGTAGTCTTAGAAAAAATGATATTTTGCCCATCATCGACATCTTAAATTTTGAACACATTATTTTTGAAAATTGGTCACATAGTTCAGGTGTAGTAGACGCAAATATTATATCATCAACATAAATTTGTATCAGGAGAATATCTTTACCTTGTCTTCTGATGAACAGTGTGGGATCCACGGTTCCTTTAGAAAATTCCTGAGAGAGAGTAGAAACTTCAACAATAGGTCATACCACGCGCGAGGAGCTTGTTTCAACCCATAGAGAGCCTTCTTAAGCTTATACACATGATTCAGATTGTCTTGATCCATAAACCCGTTCGGTTGGATGACTTAAACTTCTTCGCGTAGAATGCCGTTCAAAAATGTTGTCTTAACATCCATTTGGTAGACGATCATATTCATGTGAGCAACATAAGAGAGAAAATTTCAAAGAGCATCAAGTCTAGCTACTGGAGCAAAGGATTCCTCAAAATCAATTCCCTCTTCTTGACGGTAACCATGAGCAACCAAACAGGCCTTGTTCTTTAGAATTCCTCCTAATTCATCAAGTTTCACCTTGTAGATCCATTTTAAAGTAATAACCATCACTTTATTTGGATGAGGAACGAGATCCCAGACTTCAAGACGATCAAATTCATTAAGCTCCTCGTGCATTAATTCAATCCAACATGCTTGAGTTAATACGTCTTTATAGTTCTTGGGTTCAACTGATGTGAGAAAGGCATCATAGTAACAAAATAAGGCTTGTTCATGAAGTTAGAATCTTGTAGAAACAGGTCTTTTAAGTTCACCGATGATGTTGTCTAAAGGATGATCCTTGGTCTATTTGGTAACGTGTTATGAGTTAGGAGTAGCAGTGTGCACAATGGTAGGAATATCATCCGAAGAAGAAGAAGCTTCAGAAACTTTTTCTGGAATTGGAATACCAAAGAACGGATCATTATTCATGTGTGCAATATCTAAGTCATGATTGTCGTCTTCAACATCGTTAGGAATGACAAGATCTTAAGTTTTAGGTGTTGTTTGTGAGTTACTAGGT
This sequence comes from Tanacetum coccineum, assembly GCA_026074375.1. Lineage (NCBI taxonomy): Eukaryota > Viridiplantae > Streptophyta > Magnoliopsida > Asterales > Asteraceae > Tanacetum > Tanacetum coccineum. The sequence goes on from BQNB010066316.1 coordinate 11,848, forward strand.
GATGGTGTATCTTGGTCAACAGTTGTTGAGAAAGGTGAACCGGTTGATGCATCGGGTTCTGGAGCTTCTACTTTAGCAATTGGAGCAATGACTTCAAGCGTTGGGCGATCAACACTTGATGGAGGGTTGAGTAATTCATCAAACAATGGTTGAAACAAAATATCCCAATCAGTTCTTGAAGGTGGTACAAACGGTGTTGAAGGAGGAGGGTTTGGCACGAGTCCTAAACTGATTGTTGCAGGAGTCATTTCATGAAGTGCGGGTCCTGAACTGCTGTGTTCAGAAGCCATCATAGACAGCTCATCAAAATCTACATGAATTGTTTCAATGATTCGTCTGGTTCATCGGTTGTAAATTCAAAATGCTTTCTTTGTGGGTGCATAGCCAATGAAAATACCAATATCAACTTTCGGTTGTAACTTACCCAAGTTCTCACTATCATTTGTTGGATAGCAAAGTGCACCAAATACGTGGAAAAATGATAAGTCAGGAAGTTTGTCATGTAAAAGCTCATATGGGGTTTTGCCGTGACGAAGACGTATGATGGAACGATTTTGGGTGTAACATGCGGTAGCAACTGCTTCTGTCCATAAGAATAACGGAGCTTTTGCATAAATCAACATTGTGCGAGCAGCTTCAATTAGCGTACGATCAAGTCTTTCAATGACACCATTTTGCTGTGGGGAGCGAGCAACAGATGTTTCATGAGAGATGCCGACCTTCTCATAATATTTTCACAAAGTTTGATTAACAAATTCAGTTCCATTATCTGTTCTGATTCGTCGGACATGTACTTTAAGTCACACTTGGATCATCTTGAGAAACTTGATTATGAAATATGGAGCTTCATCTTTTGACCTTAATCACTTTACCCATGTAAATCGAGAGTAATCATCGACAATGATGAGGATGTACTTCTTTCCATTAACACTTGCGACACGTATTGGTCCACAAAGATCCATGTGCAAAAGATAGAGTTTTTCTTGGTTGGTGTCTTCAGATTTAGGTTTGTAGGGTTTCTTCTTTATTTTGCCCATTGCACAAGCAGAACACAGATGGTCCTTTTCAAATTTTAGCTTAGGGAGACCTCGAACAAGACCGTGTCTAGCTAAATGGTTAATTGCACCAAAGTTCAGATAAGACGAACGTCGGTGCCATAGCCAGGACTTAGTCTTTGAGGCCTTTGACAAGAGATATATAGGAGAGGACACCATCATATCTCCAAGAGATAGAGTATACAGATTGTTTCCTCGAGATCCAATCAAAAGATCAACACCTTTTAGATTATGAATGAAGCAGGTGTGTTGACGAAAAGCAACTTCAAGGTTTGAATCACATAATTGCCCAACAGAGAATAAGTTATGTCCAAGTCCTTCCACGTAGTAAACCTTTAAAATCGTAACATTCCTAATTTGATAATCACCATAACCCAATATCTTTGCCACGTGATCATTTCCAAATTTAACTGTACCCAAAAATTTATTAACGAAATTGGTGAGCTGAGAGCGATCTCCGGTCATATGCTTGGAACAGCAAGAGTTTAAATACCATAGAACAATTTGGACGACCTGCATTCATCAAGAGAGGAAGATGGAACATCGAAAACTATGGATCCCCAAGATTTACTGGGTTCCTTTTGTTAGCAGATAGAGATTTAATATTCTTAGTGTAGGATCGTTTATTTCATAACACGGTGATGATTCTTGTGATTGGGCTAGTTTCTAGAGAGAGAAACACATGAGAGACAATATCTAGTGAGAGAAAATGTGTTTAATATGAAAAGTGTAAAATGACTAGCTTTCCTCTTCCAAAGTTGGAAGAGGCTTATATAGTTTTTACAAAATACCGGGATCTAGTCAATAGATCAACACCTTCTAGATTATGAATGAAGCAGGTGTGTTGACGAAAAGCAACTTCAAGGTTTGAATCATAGAATTGCCTAACGAAGAATAAGTTATGTCCAAGTCCTTCCACGTAGTAAACCCTTAAAATTATAACATTCCCAATCTGATAATCACTATATCCTAATATCTTTGCCACGTGATCATTTACAAATTTGACTGTACCCAAAAATTTATTGACGAAATTGGTGAGCTAAGAGTGATCTTCGGTCATATGCTTGGAGCAGCCGGAGTCTAAATACCAGAGAACAATTTGGACGACCTACATTCATCAAGAGAGGAAGATGGAACATCGGAAACTATGGATCCTCAAGATTTACTAGGTTCCTTTTTGTTAGCAGATAGAGATTTAATATTCTTAGGTTTGCTAACGGGAACATTAGTTTTAGATTTACTTAGTTTACCATTAGTAAACAATGTTTATACCACAGGCTTATGTGTATCACATTCTAAAGTAGTTGGTTTCATAAAGGGCACTTCAGCAGTTGTGGTAATCCTAGTTAAAGAGCACTCATTTCCTACTATAGTGAAGGTCCGACTAGTAGGTCTCCAAGTGTATCCAATATTTGTAAACACTTTTCCTGTTGGTATCCAAACTTTTCTCTTTGAACTTTTCTTAACAGATTTAGATTTATTACTAGCATTCACATCATTGATAAATTCAAAAACAAACAAATCATGATTACCAGAAAGCATGCAACCATTACACTTAACACATAGAAGTTCAGAATTCTCATTAAGCTTGGAATGCTGCACATTTTCATTTTTCCTTTCCTTTAGGTTCAACAAAACAATTTTTATTTTTCAAACTAGATTATACTGTCCTAGGGTGGGCTTCTACTTTATTCTTCTAAGGACTACTTGGTGTTCGCTGAATCTTATCTTTCTTTGTATTGCCTGAAGGCTGTGATCCGCTAGCACTAGTAGATGGTATTACTCTTGTAGAAGACAACGCAGGTTTGTTAGAAACTAGGTTCAAGGACGAATCTGTTTTAGGGTATGTGTTTCCTGAGGATGTGACAGGCTCAACGAATCTAACTCTTTTGTCCTTGTTCTTTGGGGTGACAGCCACTAATTTGTCACCAAAATTGTTGATGCTAGGGCAGGTTTGTCTGATTATTATAAGAAACTCCTGAATTTGTTTTGTATACTTACAAGTAGAGTATAAGGAATTATTTAGAGGATTTTGTAATTTTCCTTGTTCCATTATTTCCCTAAGAATTGTAGCTTCTTCCTGAGTGTGCTTAAGGTAATCAAAGTGAGCTGACCTATTGTGCAACAATTTAGGGTTTAGATATTCCACATCAATCTTAAGCATTTCTGGAGCAATAGTGTGTTTGGTAACAACATTATCAGCTATATCTTTTCCTTTAAGTTTCCTTATTTCATCCTTGAGAGTTGTAATGACCAAACCTTTTTCCTAAAGACTTACATTTAAATCAGAGATTTCCACATACTTTTGATTGACTTGACTAACTAAAGCATCACATTGTTCTTTTGATCGAATTCGTGTTGGTTTGATCGAGTCATAAAGTTGTTTATAGGTCTGTTTCAAATGTTCATTCTCAGCAATAAGTTTTGACACCCTATGATCCAATTCAATATTTATCGTTTCAATCTCTTCTATGTCCTTCTTGACCTTATCCTTATTTATATTTTCACTTAGAGATTTAGTTCTCTCTTTCAACTTCTTTATGATTGTGTCTTTCTCTTGGGACTGAGCTTTCAATTCATTTAGTTCAAAGTATTGATTAAAACTTGGAGCACTTTGATTTGAAACAGAATTTTCTCTTTGAAAAATTTCCTGATTAAGTTGAGTGTCAAGTTCTAAAGAGATGAAATGTTTTTCAAGAGTGGTAAAACTTTTGAACAGTTTATTGTAAGTCTCCTTTTCAATGAAATCCTTTTTGTTGAGAAGCTCAGTCTCGAGTTTGAGACAGTTTTCACATTCATGCACATTCACAGAAGCATTATTTATCCACACTTTGAATTCTAATTATTTACTTATCTTTGTTCTTGACTTGTTCCAAAAGTAGTTTGCTCTCTTTTTAAAACTTGATCATTTTAACTTCAACGTTTTGAGACTCATCGATGTTGTTGTCCACAGCCTGTTCCATTGATAAAGACATTTTGGTCTTAAGTTGTTCATCAATTAAAATATTAACACGATGTATTGAATATATCCTTTAGTGCTTTTACAAATGGAATAATTTCATCCCTAAAACAAGCTTTTGTATGTTCAAACCCCACGAGCCCTCAGTGATGGTTGTGGCCGTGGTTCTTTCTTTAACAACCACGTCAAAGCCAGCAAGATGGTGTTTAAGTTTCTTTAAACTCGTATTTACCATGCTGACTTTAGGAAGTTCTTTTGGAACCTCAAATTTGGTAGGTCTATAAGTAGGACTAGGATCTGAAGAATTCATAGAATTCTGAGACCAAAAGGCTTGTTTAGCAGATAATTCAATTTGTGGAACAATCTTTTTCAAAATCTTAGAAGTTGGATTGAGAACAGCATAATCAACTGGTGTGGTATTAAACTTTCTTTTCTAAAACCATTGGATCTTGTTGTTTTAAAAGCATTTTTGAATGACTTATCTTAGCAGATTAGGGTCTCTTCGGAGTTAGGAATCACAATAGCACTAGTTCTCTTAATGACATTACCATCATAAAGCTTTGGTTCAAACTGCTGAGCTTTCTTCAAATAGAAAGGATTTTGAAAACCTAGAGCTTGTTTAGTGGTATGGTCATAGAAAAACTAAGGTTTTGTCAACAATCTATGCAACTTTTGTGCTGATTGATCTCTTTTATTAATCAATATATCCAGCTGTTTTGGATCTTCTTTTCTAAAGCATTTCTTATCAAGGTTATCTGGATTCTTCTTTCTTGAAATCATTTTTGAGAAGAGTAACTGTTTTCATTAAAGATTCTTTTTCTTTTAATTGTTCATAAAGAGTTTGTTTAAGGCGATCAATCTTGACAGACTGTTCACATGAATCTTAAACGTTATCTCGACATTTTAAATCAATATTTTGTCTTTCTTTCAAAACTTTAACTTGTTCTTTATATCTTTCAAGCTCAGAAGTTAAAGTATCATTGACACATTTATTTTCTAGATTAATCTTGGTGCAATTAATTACTTGGATTTTTAGTTGTTCTATCACAGATAATATCAGGCTCTTTGTGCGAGGAGGTTAGAATTCTAATCAGCTGCCGGTTGTGTTTCTTTCAAATATTAAGAATAAGGATTGATATTGCTATCAACTCGGTTTTTTCATATCTCTAAATGATTCTACAACACTCGATGTTCAGAGACGGCCTCGCCTTTACACTTCTTGATTTTATATTGTTATCCATTTATCAGGATTGTGTACCTCAGCAGAACAAGAACATTCTGAACCCATAATGAGACAAATTTGCCTATGAGAGCACACTTTGGCAGTTGTTATTGAGTTCATCACCAATCAAAAGTCATATGCATCAAATCGTTGGCTTGGTAAGACGGCATTATGGCGTAATGACTATCTGTGTGGCTTGACCTTCTGCAATTCCTGGATCTGCAAAAAAAATGCTAGGCTCTTTCTTCATGTAGAATTTGACCATTTGTTTGAGCTTGTACCAGCAACACTTTATCCTTAAACCAAGAATCATCTACGTTTCCTTTTAGGTTTAGTGCATTGTTTGGACATGTGTCCCTCCCCTTTGCAGTTGTAACAAATAATAGTCTTTTGTTTCCCAGAATTGCTTCCACTTGCTCCAGGAGTGTAGGTCCTAGTGGTACCCGTAGCAAAATAAATTTGCCTCCCCTATACTAGTTGTAAAGTCACTCTCATTATTATATGGTAGCATGTTGGGGGGCCATTGGGTTACGAATTCCTCAGTTGGTTTTTGGTAGTAGGATAGCGAGATGTGACGACAGCTGATAGGAATGACATTTCATATGGTTGATGGAATCAATGGGATCGTCACCTTGCTTGAACACTGGAACAGTTAGACCCGAGTCTAGTTGGGGAAATTCAGGTTGTTGTGGTTGTTGGTTGACTGTGGGAGCATATTCCAATTGAGGGATGGATGGTTGTGGAGAATAAACATTGTGGTGAACTGATGATTGATAATCATTGGATGGATAAGTGATTGAAAGAGGTGTTGATGGTTGATTAGTTGAGTATTCTTGAGACTGATAAGGTGATCCATACTGTGGAGACTGATATAGTGAAACTTGTAGATGAAAATGAGAGTTTTGGTATGAGTTTTGATGAGTTTGATAAGGAGACTGGGTCATCTGATGGGTTACAACCAAAGCAAGCGGATCGGAATTACGTTCATGCATTAAACGAACTTCATTTGTATGAAATTCGTTTTGTCCCAAGTAAGCATGAAGTTGATCAATGTTAGTTATGTGCAAATCCTTAACCAGTTTGACATCTGTCATAAATTTGCTCCACTCAGAAGGAATGGTATTTAAAAACTTGGTGTTTACTTGAAATTGTTCCAGTTTCACAATGTATATGTTCATGTCATAAAGTAGAAATGTCAAGTAGAAATCACACAATGTCCCAAGTAAGCATGAAGTTGATCAATGTTAGTTATGTGAAAATCTCAAGTAGAAATCACATAATGTTTCCCCTTCTTATAAGCAAACTTATCAAATTCATCATATAGTATGCACTTGAAGTTCCGTGCTGTGAGGAGCTTGATTCCGTTTCAACCGATCCTTGGCGATTTAATGATTGCTAACAAGTGCATAGATCTCAGGTGCTAAACCTTGAAGAATGATATTTGTTGCCTTGACATCACAATCAGCTTGAATTGCATCCGTAGGAGACAATTCAGAGTATTTTATTGGTCTGGTCACTCCATTCTCCTCAATCGTGGGCCGGATGAGTGGAACATTTTCAACGGATTCAAGGATCATTCGTTCTTGTTGTCTATTCATCATGTATAGCTCCATTATGCTTTTCCAAGAATCGTACATATCTTTTTCCAACATAGGTGGACGATTGTCAGCACCCAAAATATCGCTTTGTCCGCAAGAGTCGTCATTAAGAAATTTGTATGTTAAAAGATTACTTGTTTGATCGAATGGTGATTGAAAGTAATTGTGTTGTTGTGAGTTGTCTTTTATGTGTTTTATGTCTTGACAATCTAATGGGATTTTACAATTTTGATTAAACCCAGGCACACTAAATAATATGTTTTAGGGATTCTTACAAATTAAGAAATAAACCGGTATAATTTATGTAAGCAAAATTGGTGTGCGTTTTTAACTTTATTCCAAGTAAAAGTTTTCGATTCGAGTTTTCTGAGGAAAACTACTAATTAGGTTGCCAATGAAAAACTGCTAATTAGGTTGTCACTGAAAATTGCTAATTAGGTTGACACTAAAAACTGCGAGTTAGGCTAACACTGCAAAACTGCGAGTTAGGTTAACACTGAAAACTGCTAATTAGGTTGACTCTGAAAACTGCTAATTAGGTTGACTGCGAATTAGGTTGACTGCGAATTAGGTTGTTACGAATTGGTAAACTTACGTACCTACGAATTCCGGTCAAAACTCTACGAAATAGATATGGTCAAACCTAAAAAACTGCGAATCCGGTGATATTGAAAACTGCGAGTCCGGTTACTATTGAAACTGTGAATCCGGTGAACACTAGGACGAAACACAATTTTTCCAAGACACAAAAAGACACATTTTTTATTGTTTTTTCCAAAAATTTCTTGTACAACTAGTACTACTAAGCCTATAGGTACCTAAAAATGCAAACTTTATGGTTTTTAAGGCAAAAATTTTGAAATCAAGATTTGTACTTTTTAAAGCTTTTTGAACACAAAAGTTGAATAAAAATGGATGTTTTTCTTGAATCTAAGCTTGTACACCTATATACTAAAGATACTAGATCAGATTTACCAAGGTAAATGATCTTTTAGTGTACAAAAAAGCTTCAAAAATAGAAAGAAAACAAGAAGAAAAAGGCGTAAGGGTTTGAAAAGGAAAAATGAACAAAAATCAAAACACAAAAAAAGCTAAGCAAAATCACTCCATGGCTCTTGATACCAATTGATGAATATATAATAACATACTTGATGAGGGAGAATATAAGAGAGGTTAGTTTTTAGAGAGAGAGTGGTGTGGCAATGAACACCTTGAGAGAGAAAGTAAACATAAGAGAGAAATGCATTAAGTGTGTGAAATAATGAACAACCAACACCCTTTCCATATCATGGAAAGGGTATATATATCCTAAGTTATGGCATGTGGGCTTGGGGCTTCATGGGTTTCCATGGGACTTAGGCTTTCTTAGCCATACTTAAAGTTACAAAAATAACTATAACGAGCATATCTAATGATATCTTATTCATGGGCTTGGGTTTCAAGGGTTTCCATGGGCCTTGGGCTTTTCTAACGACACTTTCGTGTTACCTAAAACAAGGACGTAATATGCTTGCTACGGAAAACACTACTATGCGGGAGTAACCTTACCAACCTCAAGAATCCGTAATTCTTTTAAAGATATCGTTCCAAACAATTATCTTGGGCCACCGGTTTTAATCAAGCTAAATAAGTCCAATCAGAATTAATCAAAAACTTGTAGAACAAGGAATAACTAGATTCAGTATTAAAATCGTTCTAATCAAGGTGATCCGAGATCAAGGATTTAATCTAAAACAATCCCATGGCAATATTCAGACCAATGGGAATAATCTATAATTCAAAATCAAGGCTTTAATCAAAACCAAGGTTAAAACTTCAATCAAAATCAAGCTCAGACGAATTTTCACCAAACTCGAAATTTTCCATCTACATATAAGATATTGAGACAACATATGATTGCGTCTGATGCTAAGTTTCCAATTATTAGCAAATCAAATGATAAAAATCAAAAAAGCTTTTAATGAAAGACCTTAGGGTGTGCTTCCTAGCAACACCATTCCTAACCCTAGGGAAGATATTAAAGTAATTACCACACGGAGTGGTATTACTTTGGTTGGATCCTCAGTTTCACCACCTAATTCTTTTTCTTCTTCTTCTAAGGAGGTGGAACGAGACCCGTAGACAACCATGGACCAGGTGCATATTTCAAGTTTTCACGAATGAATACGCACGAGTCCCTATCTCGTAATTCAGCAGCTTTTGTTTCTAAATCAAATGAGATCCCTGAGCGAAATCTTCATCAGCCTCCTATTCCTGATCCTTTAAGGTTGAACAAGGATAAGCTTTAAGACAAATCTGATATCCAAATTCATAAGTTCTTGCAGATGTTCAAGAAACTGCACTTTTAATATTGTTTTGCTGAAGCGTCTAGCTATATGCCCAAATATGCTTAAATGTTGTGACAGATCTTCGTAATATGGAGAAAGCTTCTTAGAATTGGCTAATACTCCTCTTAATGAGAATTGCTCAGACATTACCTTAAAAGTTGCTTGAGAAACTTTAAAGACCTTAGGAAATTTCTCTATTCCTTATGATTTTAGTGAGCTTGAGGGATTGAAGAATACTAGATTATCTAAACTCACAAATCAATTGTATGAAGAACTAAGAGAAGAGAAAGGAGAGATGAAACAATTTGAGAGAGAGAAAAGAAAAAGGAAATATTAGATTTAGTGAAAATTGAGAAAAGTGAACAACCGAACCATCTCCAAGGCATGGAGAGGGGTATAAATACCTAGAGTGGCCAACCATATGGACCCTTAATGGGCTTACCATGGGCCTCCTGGGGCTTTATAGGCCTATTTAGTTTCCAAATATTACTTTACTAGCTATCAAACGATATAATGGAAGTGACCAACACTTTTCATGATCCTAACAATCCCCCCCTAAGGTTGGTTACTCCATTTTACAAAAACTTAAACCTAGCATACTATGCTTTGTCTTCAGTCTTGTGCTTGCAGACTTGTTTTCTTTACTTCATCGTGTAATATGTTGTAGTGATCATTGACTTTAGGCTTGAGCTTGTTCCATATAGCTTGACTTATATGTGAACTTGAACTTCTTTGAGATCATTAACCAAGCATAATCTCTTGTTATCATCTTGTGATCTTGTCGTCGTCTTGTGCACTTGTGACTTTTGGATCGACATGCTTATACTTGGTCTTGAAAGCTTGAATAAGACATCTTTCTTGAAAATCTTTAACTATAACACTTCGTCACTTCGAGAAAGACGTTCGGTATCAGAGTGACCGAAACTTCTTTGAAATTCTTTGACTTTAACACTTCGTTATATCAAGAAAGACGTACGGTATGAGAGTAGCAAAAGTCTTGAAACATGTACTTAAGCTTTCATGAAGTCTTTATAAATATCGGTCGACTATGAGCATGTGGTATTAGGTTTGACTCCTTATCGGGAAACTGCTACCACCATCAGGAAATCTGCATAAATGGGTTAGTGATAAATAATATATATGGACGAAAGTGGCTTTGTCACTTCGTCAAATATGGTTGTACCAACCATGGTTCCCCGTTACTCAATATAAATACTGCCTATGATCAGGCAGAATTCCTAATAATCTCCTTGAGAGGGTTTCGCAGCTGCACTAGTCGTTCTCATTACCACAGCGTCTCGAAGAAGACAACACGGTAAGAGTGAACCGGTTAGTTACTATCTTCCTGAATTAGCCTCTATTTGTGTTCAACTTTCTATGCCAGATACCCTTGTGAGCTTCCCATGGTCATAAGTTTGTAAATTTTGATTTAGAAAATCAGTCGGTGTGTCAAAATGCAAACGGTTTTTATGACACACCAACAGTTTTATCTTTTTCAAAATTCATTCGTCAATTCATAAGCTGGACCGAATCGATATCCAGTATCACAAGTTTGATCCATGTAGGATCTCACAAGTCACCTACCAAGAGCTTCGTTTGATGTTACTCAAGCAGGATTTTTCCATCTTTCATTGTGAATACTAAGTTTATCACTTGCGTGTTCTAGCAAAAATTATACAGAGGATAATACGTAGGACTCTTGATATATATTTCTTGTTTTTCACATTGTGTGAATTAGTAAGCATATTTTGGATAAGTTTCCTAATGAGACTTATGGATGATCTATTTTGGCTCTAGACTCAATAGTGCACTTTGGTTTTAGTAATACGAAGGCGGGAGCGACTGCCACTTTTTCGTATACCAAATAACTCGGGAGTTGAGAAAGGTGATAGAAATGAGTGTAATCTCCATGAGAAATGAAACAAAAATATTTTGAGAGATTCTGAGTGGCTAGGGAGGGTTGTGCATTGCATCACTGGGTCCATGATGTCACTCTTCAATGTCAGCAATCATCTTTATGATTCTTGACAGCAGATGTATTGACCCGGTTTCTGCCTAAGTGTAAGGAGGGCTTCTTTCTTTTCACCCTTTATCTTAACTTTCTTTTTAATTCTTAATCCCTTCGTGTACCGAGACTTCATCAAATTGTAACCTTTTTGGGTTTGTTTCCAGTACTAGCTCTATCTTAGTCGGCACTTTTCCCTTAATCTCACTTTACTCCTTTTTTCATACCTAAAGGACTTCTACACTATCTAGTGGAATTATCTTAGTAGTTCCCTCCGGTTTGGTTGGATCATGGGAATGAATACTAATTAACCTCCCGTATAACTTCCACAATACAATAATTTAAATGGTTGGTCTTTGGTACTTTCACATTTCGGCCAACACATAACCATTTGCTCCCCCTTCATATGTGCATCGATTAATCGAAAGAGTTTAGCACATATATAGGTTAGCGTACACTAGAGATCTTAAAATTCACATCTTTAGCAATATATTTTAATCACATTTTCTCCTCTTATAAAAAATGCCATTAGTTGTAACACCTCTGCTTTGACATAGGAATGAAAGGTCACAAATAATGACAAAGCAACTAAACCCGAAGGAATCACTTTAATAATTAAGTCAGTACATAGATAAGCAAGGTTATCCATCAAAAACACAAAATTAGAGTCTACAAGGTTCAAGCTCCAACATTATTTAATACTAGGTTCAAAGATAAAACTAAAGTAATAAACATAGAGTCTCCAAGCATGATCTCTAGGTCCAGCTAGCTCTCATCACACATCCCCGCTAACCCTGATTCAAATATTCCTGGTTTTAGGGAAAAAATGTCCAATTATTAACAAGCCGATTATTAGAACATTTTAATGCTCCTCCTCAAATTATGAGGGAATAATATGGTATTTGAGTGCGTTAATTTGAAAATTTTTGAATTTACAAAGAAATTCTTGAAAATCCGCACTCAAATACTATATATATACCTAATTCTAGTCTTACACTATGTATTTACATATTCACAAATTTATAATATACGAGAAATTGACCTGATATGGAGAAGTACACAATATGACAAAGTCATATTGTCTGTTCAAGTAGCCTGAAGTTCATTCCATATTCTCTCCCCCGTGAAATTCTCCAAAGTTCTCATTAATCTCCTCTCAACAGTTGTTGATAGATTGCATTGATTACGATGCTGAGACCTTTTCCTTGTTAGTTTTACTCCATTGTTCTTTTTGGAAGTCATCCATCTCTAAGGCTAGAGCTTTAGCATGAAGAACCCTTCGAACATAGTGAGTGTACTGTTCATAGGAAACTTGTAGAAGTTCATGCCGATGCATCAACTGTTTCTTTGAGCTTATGTTGCTAGGATGAATTCCTTAAGGGTTTTTGTTTGCAGAGTTACGGTGATCAGTTTTGAGTTTTGTCAGATCTGAAAGTCTCAGGCATTGGGGATATTATTTTTCTTCTGGTAGCTTTCGACTCCTAATTGATGGTCTTCTACCCGCTCTTAAGAATGACAATGCTTCTGGTAAATATCCGCAATGCCACACTTAGGTCAAAGATGACATCCCTTTCAAGGTTTGAGATTTTCTTCTGAACCAAAAGAAGAAGCATGTCTTTAATATCACGTAGATTAAGATTTGGGAAGTCGCCTTCCTTGAACTTGTGGAGTGTGTTGTCATCTCTTCGAACTTTAATCTCTTCCAAATATCCGTAATCATACTTCTTCATAACTTTGACATGGGTTACTGCAATTTTTCTTTTTCTAGAGTATACATCATGTGTGGACTTCATGTGTCTTGCAAATCCATAGAACCTTTGTCGTTTTAGACCCCAGTGCAAAATTCCCCAAAGGGCATATTTATCATATGCAACCTTCATCGGACTCCATAACCTTTGAACCATGTATTTTATCCCTTCAATCATATCGTACTTAGCATCCTAGGTTTTTGTTGTAGAAATTATGTATTTCCTGCTTAGGCTTCCACCTTTCAGATACTCGAGGTCGTTGTTGATAAACTAGTCAGCAAGAACTACTTGACGACCTTGAACTTTAATCAATGGTAACAGCTTGCTAAGATCGAATGGATGTCGATGACCTTCAAGATTAGTCCAGTCAAGACGATCAGTGACAGCTTTGTAGCATTCTTCAAAATGATATTCAAGTTCCACTCGACTTTTTTGCATGTTCCTTTGAGGAGATTGAAAGTTGGTCCAACGAGATGCTGTTGAGTCAGATTATCAATCTTCAGATGATTCATGACATATGCTGAGAAATCGATCGGAGTGCTCATCATTTCATCAAAAAGTAAAAGGAGGCTTTTCTATTTTAGCAATTTGGTTGATCCAAGTCTGAGGAAGTCTGAAATCAATTTGTTTTCCAGCATTCCAATCAAGATCAGGAGTTGGAGGCCTTTCTGGTTTCTTGAACCAATCATGCTTAGAGACTTCTTCGACATTGGGTTGATCCTCAATGTTACCCATGTCTTCTCCTTGATCTTGTGGCGTTTCAGTATCGCAGTCTCAAACACTGGTTCCTCTGCTTGCGCAGACTTGCTAGATGATTTCGGCTGAGACTTGGTGCCTTTGGATGAGCTTGATTAAGAATCTTTTGATTTAGAGCTTCTTGGAGGTTCAACATCCTTGCTTGTCTTCCTTTTCTTTAACCCTTGGTCTGGTCCAGCTGGAGGGTCTTCATCCTTGTCCTTGTCTTCACGGCTTCTCTTTAAAGAGTATGCTTTACCATACGAGTCAAAGAGATCCTTGTCGAGCTGATAAGATTTTACTAGTGCATCATAGAGGTTTCTGTGATCTTCAGCAACTCGATATGATTTACTTTTCTCCAATTTGTCTAACATGATCTTCTTCAATTCAAACTATGTGACCGTAGAGAAGCTGCAGCCTCGTATGTTGATTGAGGTTGAGAAGAAGATTTAGCCAAGATGACATTCCCAAGTGATTTTGTAATAGTACTCTAGATCACACGAGTGGCAAAGTCTGATACTTCCTTAGGTAGGATATGAGGCAGTAGACTTTTGACTTCATCCTTTATAATGTCTTTCACTGATTTCTCAACAACATCTGTGTATAACTTCCTCTTTTCTTGAGCTTTCTTTTCAAATTCTTGAGTGTACGACAGAGAGCTGTTCGAGTAGCATATCCAATTCTTGTACTAAAAAGGTCATCCACCATTGTTGGAAGTTGAGATTTGACAGATTCGAGGAGTTGTGCAGAAAGGTCAGCTTGTTTGAGTTGAGACAACTTTGTTTCCAAGGTAGACACTCTTTGATCAAAACCAAACAGGGAAGAAAAATCAGGAAGTGCAGGAATTGAGATTGTAGTTAAAGCGGTTGTTGGTGCAGGAGTTGGTGTCATCAGTTGTGGAAGATGAGAGATCATTGATATTGTTAGAGGAGCGGTTATTGAAGCAATAGTAGAAGAATCAAGAATGACCGTTGCAGTTTTTGTGAAGGGAGAAGATATCTGAGTGCTTGGTACTTCGTGACTCATCTTGATATTCATCAATGAAGTAACTTCATGGTCAGAAGGTGGTGCTTTTTTCAAGATACCCAGAACTGCTTAATGCATAAAGTATAGATGTTGGATTCACCGGTAGCGCATATCTGATAGAGCTTGCATTCTGAAAATCAATTGATTCCTCAAACCCATTACTTTCTTCGAGTTTCTCCAAAACACACAACCAAATTGTGTGTTTCAGCGAACTTTAGGGTCGACAGTGTGATGGGTTTTGATGATTAAAGATGAAATTGAGTTAGGTTTTATGATTAGAGAGTATATCAAAGTGTAAAATCAATCGAATGAATGATTGAAACCCTGAATCGAAGTATTTATGAAAATCGCCTTCAACAACATTAACTTAAACTAGCAGTAGTAAGTTAAGTCTGGCAGCATTACATCTAACAGCGTAGTAAGTTTATGCCATCAGCAGCATTAATTAGGCTTAAGCTGTAAGTTTAAGCTTAAGCAGATTAACTTTGGATACACCTTGCATTAACTCTAATTTCATTCCAAAAAGCATTTCCATCATCAATTTTGATTCTCACAAGCTCTCATCTGTTTTTCAGCTCACTATATTTTTATTCTTTTTCTCACCAAATTCACTCATATCTGTTTTTATATCATAAGCTCTCTTTCTATTTTCGGCATCTCGATATCTCTCATTCTTTTTTCTCACCAAGTCACTATGATCTATTTTTATTATCCTAAATCAAGAACCCTTTCAGGCAGTTTTGTACAAAGTTCCATCAATTCCTTTAGTTTCTTCTGTCTCTCCTACTTCTAAGTGTATGAACTCTTGAGATAGGCTGGTCGGATCATTGGACTGTTTAGATGCAGCCTCAAACTTAATTTTAAGATCTGCCATCCCTCCCCCTAAAAATTTTTATTTGGTATTTAGATCCTAGACCACTTCCCAGAATCGTTCCTGAGGAATGAGACTCATTAAGTGTTTGCCATGGTTTGGGTCCTATTTATTGTTACCACTATCATGCTTGCTTCTATGTAGATAGCGTAGTGGGTAGCCCTTTCCATTCTGTCTTCCCACTCCTTAATGACAGTCTCATCTGCTACAAGGGAAATAGGTCCAATAGACTGAGATATCTCTAGGTTTTTTGGCTTTCCTAGGTTTTTGAGTCTTTTTAGGTTAAGATAATGATAGAACAGTGATTGGTTCAATATTGGGTAGTGAAGCAGTTGTGGATGTGTGTTGGGGTTTAGTGGGATTTCCTGACCCTTCACCCACTTCTGCTTGTTGTTATGCAACTTTTCCATTTAATTACAAACATCCTTTGTGTATAAACAGCTTCATAGTAACATAATTAACCTCCCCTCAATCAATACTTCAGAGGTTAAGCATTCCAATACTTGAAATTCTAGCTGTGGATTGCCCTGCACAAAAAGTAAGAGAATCAGGCTCTCTTAGGGACCCAAGCCATCACTGACTTGGATCTGCCTTGTGCATCAATATAATCAAATCTTTTAAAGTTCATTGATGTACCATTGTGTCTGGAGACATGGTCTAAGACTTTTTGCTTTGGTCTCTAAACCCAACATGCTGAGGCCTTAACAGCATTAGCCTTATTTCCCTTATTATCATTTACTACTGCTTTTGGCCCAACAGTAGTAACATTTCTTCTAACAATATTAACTTTTTTATTTAAATTAATGTTCTTATTTGTTGTAGACTTGTTAAAGGGCATTCTAACATGTGAATGTGCTCTATTAAAAATATTTGATGCTGTCTTTGCACTATTCACAGTTGGTCTTAGGTAGGCCGAGTAGTAATTGTCTGGCAGTATTAACTGATACTGCTGCTTTTGAAGAGTTTTGCCTAGCAGTATTAAGTGTTTTAAAGCCAGATTTCATTAAGACTGCTTTTGGAACAAGATTTCCTTTTGGATGAGGGTGAGTCATTCTTTGAGAATTTTGGTGATTCACCCTTATAGACATTGTTCATACAGGTTTTATCCACATTGTCTTTTCATTAGGAAATCACAATCTTTGATCAAATGATTAAAACTGCCACATTCATAACAAGCTTTATTTTTAAACTCAAAATTACTTCCTAACTTCTGAGTCATCAAATTATTCCAGATTCTCTGGTTACCTCTAGGACTTTGACTGTTTTTCCTAGGGTGTTTAGCTCGCTTATTATTCTCTACCTTCTCAACAGATTCCCTAGGTATTTTCACATGCTCATTAGATTTAACAAATTTTATTTTGCAACTAGTTTTCTCTGTTTAGACCTGAAACTCAGTCTCATTCTCATCCTCACTGTCAGATATCCAGTCTTCAATAAGTGGTTGACTAACAGACTTAGGTTTTGACTCACAAGTCTTAACTTTACTAGTTGCAACTGCAGGCATACTAGTTATTGACTCACTAAGAACATATTCTTCCTCATCAGCAAGTACCAAATCAGGTTTAGGGGGCATGAAGTTCCCAGTATAGGGAGGTGGAACTGCATGATATCCTTCACATGTTTTGTACTTATCATTCACCTGACAATCAATAGCTTGACTATCATACCACTTGACTATCATACCACACCAGTGTTAAAATTTATCCCACTCTACTTGAATCTCTAACAGTTTGCTTAAGTTTTTAGATGAATTTTCAAACTTTTCTAGGTAAGTTATAATTCATCTTCTTCCTTTTCAAGCTTTTTTCATATTTCTTTCTTAGCTCTGTTAGTGCAGTATATTATCAACATAAACATATAAGTTTAAAATCTTTATGTCCTCTTCAAAAACAACCTCATTCTTTTTATACACATCTAGTCTAGCGCTAAGATTCTAGACCTCCTTATAGCTCCTACATTTAATTGAGACTTATTAAAATTTTTTGCCAGATTATCATAATGTTCTTTGAGAGTTTCATAAGATTTTAAACATGCTTTAGAACAAGTAGATACCTCAGAATCTAAGCTTGAAGAACTTGAAGAACCTGAAGATGTATATGCCATGAGTATAAAGTTTGTAGGTCCTTCTTCAGCCTGATCACTACAGTCATACCTAAGTCCATCTTGAGCCACCAAAGCTTTTGTCTCTGTTGTTTACACTATTACATTCCTCCTTAAGGTTCTCTGTTCCTTTGTTCTCCCTTGGAGCATGCACTCCTCTTGTAAAAGTGGCCCTTTTATGACTGCTAGCTTAAGCATTCAACCTTTGATTTTGTTTTAAACACTATGGTTCTCTGATCCAATTGGCATTAATATTCCTTCTGGTCTTATTTAGGAATCTTCTGGCTCTCATGGTCAGCATTGCCATCTGCCACTTTAGATCCATCTCTTCCAAGTCATCAGCATCAATCTGTTGTAAGTCCTCATCATTTAATTGTGGACTGTTAGATTGGTTTGCAAAGAAAGAATAGATCACAGCATCACTCATACTATCAGTATTGGGAGAGTTAGAACCATAAGCTTGATTGGAACTGCCAGAGTTATTGGAAGACACAAAAGCCAAATTTTGTGAATTTTGGTTTGAGCTTGATGACCCTTTAACTTCAGTTTCATAAATCTTCAGATTGTTGTATAGTTCATCCATGCTCAAGGTGTCCAAAATCAGGTTTGCTCTCCGATCAAAGTTATGAGTCTTCCATTCTGATGGGAGACTTCTTAAAAACTTTATGATTCATATCTTCTTGAGAAATAGTTTCACCCAGAATCTTTTAGTCTTGACTAATAAGCTTTGTAGCCATCATAGGTATTGATAAGTCCTTCTGGCTTGATCCCATTAAATTCTCATAACTGTTGCTTTAGAAGTGTTCTTCTGAGTTTCTTTGATCCTTATACTTCCAAAACCTTTTCTCTGATGCTTCCATCTGAGTCTTGGTACATTTGTAGGTATTGAACTTTAGTTGATGTTCATTAGGAAGATCCATCAACAATGTACCTCTTGCCTTTAACTTATTCTTCCTTGCTAACTTCTCCTCTTCAATTGTAGGAGGATATGTTTCCTCAACACCATCAACAGTTCTTTTTGGTGGAGGTGAGTCTCCATTTACTATTACTTCCCAAAGAGAATAAACTGTCATTAGGAAGTACTATTTTATCCTTATTTTCTAAAGCTCAAATTCACCTAGATTGAGCACTGGAAGTTTTGTAGTAGCAACCATTAGTGAAGATACCGCCTCCATGTTTCACAAACAGATAGATCTGGTATGTGTAGATTGTTTCTTCTTATTCAAAGTTTCTGAACAAGCTCTGATACCACTTGTTGATCCACTTTTGAATAGATCTTACTTAGCTTGTAAAATGCTTAGTTGTATTGAATAAATCCAAGACAACTATGGTAGAAACTTTGATTATGAATGTCAAAGACTATGCGGAATCTAGTCAATGATACTAAGAAGAATTCTTAATAAACAGTAGTAATGCAAAATCAATAACAAAAACAGATTACCAACTTTCGACTTCAATATAAAATGGAACATCTTATAGTGTTAGGTTACACAACTTGAAGCTATAAACGATTTTGTAGCTATTGTGAGATAATTGATATGATCTGATATTCGAATTCTATACTTCGGGTCTTTTTATACAATGGGAGTACTCTAGGTCGGTTTACAATATATTCCTATGATATCACGGATCTTCTAAACTTAAAATAAAAGTTACATATCTTTTACATAAAAAATCTCTATACTATCAGTAAGCTATCTTAATAAGCAATCTTTATCTTTTTACTCTCTGTCAAGTAGAAAACTCTTCAAGCTGGTTTTGTAAGCTTTCT
The DNA here is from genome assembly GCA_026074375.1 of Tanacetum coccineum. NCBI lineage: Eukaryota > Viridiplantae > Streptophyta > Magnoliopsida > Asterales > Asteraceae > Tanacetum > Tanacetum coccineum. The sequence goes on from BQNB010066316.1 coordinate 31,265, forward strand.
GAAGTTGTAACTTTTCATACCTTCCAGCATTAACTTTTGTAGCAGCAGCACTAACTGTGTACAAGCAGTACTAACTACTTAGTATATTTTCTTCATTCTTTACTAGCAGTACTAAGTTACACTAACAGTACTAACATATACTAGCAGTACTAAGTTACACTAACAGTAGTAACTTTTATACTATCTATATTAACTAGTTAGTAGGATTTATTCTGTCTCTGAGCAGTCTTAACTTTCCATATGAGTTAGTAATATACATTAGCAGTAGTAACTAACAGTACGAACTACTTAGCATATTTTTCACTAAGACTACTAACAGCACTAAGTTATGCTTGACAGCAGTAACTCTAACCTTGGCAATATTAACTCCAAGCAACATCAAAAGGCTTTTAATCCCAACAAGGCATTATCAGCAATTTCCTTTCCTTTTAATTTTCTAATATCATTTTTAATGCTATTATGACAAACATTTTTTCTTGAAGTTGAGCATTTAAATCAAAAATTTCAACAAACTTTTGATTTACTTGATTAACCAAAGATTCAGTTTGTTCTTTAGCACGAACACATGATGGTTTAATTGAATCATAAAGTTGTTTAAATGTCTATTTCAAATGCTCATTTTCAGCAATTAGTTTTGTCACCCTAGGTTCCTGTTTTGTGTTGATGGTCTCAATTTCATCGAAGTCCTTTTTTACACTACATTCACTGGTAAAAGTTTCATTGACACGCTTAATGTGTGATTTCAACTTCTTGATTGTCGTGTCTTTTGCTTGAAGCTCAACTTTCAAATTGTTTAATTCAAACAATTGATCAAATGAAGGTTCAATTTGGTTCACAAATGTTAGTCTTTTGAAAAATTTCTTTATTGAGTTGCATTGCAATTTCAAGAGAAATGTAGTGTTGTTCAAGTTAAGAAAATCTTTTTGAAAGTCTATTATACTCATCTTTTTCAACCATGTTGTGTTGTTTTGATAAGCTCAGCTTCAAGTTCCAGACACTCGTTGCACATTTCCACATAATTTACAGAATCATTCATGATAACAGAAGAATTCACTTTCACAGAAGTATTCACATCTACAGAAGAATTCACAACAATATTCATAATATCTTGAGAAATGATTTGATCCAAGAGTCAATTGTTTTCAATTAAAAATTGTTTCTTTTGAATTTCAAAACACTGTTTGTCTACATGATACTGTTGAACAGCAGCTTCCATCAGGTTAAAAACTGTTTGTACTTCCGTTACCTTATTTAATAGATCTTTGTCAAAAACATTAAATATGTCTTTTAAAGTCTTTAAAAATGGAATTATTTCTTTTTGAAAAATAGCTTTTGTGCGTTCAAACCCCTATTCCCCTTCTGTTAAAGCATTGGGAGTTATCCGCTTTTTCACCACATTGTCAAATTGGTCAAGATGGTATTTAAGCTTTTTAAGGCTTGAATTAACCAGGCTTACCTTAGGAAGTTCCCGAGGAGCCTCAATTATGACAGGCGAAGAAGCAGATTGGTCAGTAATAGGGTGTAAAGCTTGTTCATCAGACAATTCTTATTGTGGGACAAAATGTTGACCAAAATATTCAGGCAATCAATTTAACTCAGCATAATTAATTGGTTTAGTGTTAACTTTCTTTTCTAAGACCATTGGATCACTTTGTTTTAAAAGCATTTTGGATAGACTCTCTTCCTCAAGCATCAAAGTCTCTTCAGAATTAGCAATTGAAATCACATTGGTTTCCTTAGCAATAACATTACCGTCATAAAGCATTGGCCTAATCTTCTGAGCTTTCTTAAGATAGAGATGATTTTGAAAACCAAGAGCTTGTTTCAGGTTGTTATCATAGAAAACTTGTGGTTTTGTGAGCATATGCACAGTTTGCGCTGATTGACCCATTTTACAAACAATGTTGTCCAGTTCTTTAACTTTCTTTTCTGAATCAATTTCTGTATCAATATTCTTAGCTTCTTTTTCCTTGGATTCATTTTTGAAAACATTAAATGTTTTTGTTAACAATTCCTTTTCCTTTGATTGTTCAGAAAGAGTTTGTTTAAGATTGTTAATTTCTTTTTCAAACTCCGCAAACTCTGCATTTTTCTCCTGAATTATATCATCTATTATAAGCTTTTCTCGAGTACCTAAATCTACATTTTGTCTTTCTTCTAGCAATTTTACCTGTTCTTTGTATCTTTCAAGCTCAGCAGATAAGGCTTCATTGGCAATTAGGTTGTCATTATTGACCTTGTTACAATTAATTACTTAATTTGATAGTTGTTCAAACACATATAATATCGAGGCATCTTGTTGTGCAGAATAATTTGTATCTTGAACAGCTGCATTTTGTGATTCAATCAGATATTGAGAGTACGAAATGATATTACTATCACTATGTATCTCATTCTATGGATGTTCTACAAAATAAGAAGGTTTAGAATACGGTATCTCTTGCACACTTTGATTTAGCATATCATTATTAGTGTTGTTAGAGATTGGTACCTCGAAGAGAACATCTGATCTGTAACTAGACAAATTGGCCATAAGAACTGCTTTGGCTGTAGAGATCTTGTCACAGTCTGAATCATATGCATCCAAATCATTTGCTTGATAAGCTGCATTATGTGTGATGATCGACTGTGTAATTGGGCCTTTGCAATATTAGGATCTGCCAAGAATTCCAATTCTTCCTCATTAAGAACTTTACCATTTCCTTGAGCTAACCAATAGAACTTTATCCATGAACCATGTAGCATCCATTTTCCTCTTTGTCTTTGGACACTGTTTTGCCATATGACCTTCCCCTTGGTAGTTAAAACACTTCACAACCCTTTGTTGACCTGAATGATTCCCTCCTGTTCCCGAAGTATTAGCTCTTGTTCCTGAAATACCAGCAGCATAAGAATTTTGTCTCCCCTGAAGTGGTTGAACAGTCAGTCTTCCATCATGAATAGTTGCTTGTTGTCTTGGGTTTGATGAATTTCTTAGCTGATTGTTGGTAGACGGGAAACGAGATGTAACAACACTAGACAAAAATAACATCATTTTGTTAATGGCATCAATAGGGTCATCTCCTTGCTTAATCACAAGAAATGTTAAACCAGAGTCTATTTGAGGAAATTCAGCAAGGTGTGTTTGTTGATTAACTGTGGAGACAATATATTCAATTTAAGGAACAGATTATGATTGTGGACAAGCCTCTTGATGAACAGTTGATGAGTAAGCATTTGGATACGGTGCTGATGGGTAAGAGATTGCATGTGGTGTGGATGGATAAGTAGTTGAGTAATGTTGTGTAGAATGATTTGATCCATATTGAGGAGACTAAGATGGTGAAAACTGTTGCTGTTGTTGAAACT
>BQNB010066317.1:0-34611 GCA_026074375.1 Tanacetum coccineum
ATGTTGTTCAAAACAATTCTGAAGATCCACTCACCTCTGCAATGATTTTACTTGCTCGTGCTATCACTCAACGTTTCTCTAATCCAACAAGTAATCATCTTCGTACTTCTTCCAACACCAGAAATCAAGCAATTGTTCAAGGTGACAGAGTAAACATTCAAAGCAAAAATTCTGGGAATGATAACATAAATATAAGATGATCATATGTTCAAGAGGAAATCATTGAGGGTAACAATGTTCAGAATGATGCTGGAAACATACAAAGAACTCTTCGAACTACATCTTGAGGAACTACTGCAAATGTTCAATGCTACAACTGTAGTGAGAAAGGTCATTATGCTCGTAATTGTCCAAAGCCAAGAGTTTGGGATTCAAAGTACTTCATGGAACAAATGTTGCTAGCAAAACAGGATGAAGCAGGAGTAATTCTTATCAATAAACAGAATGATTTTCTCTTTGTTGATGCTTCTCGGATGGAAGAAATTGAGGAATTAAGTGCAAAATATATGCTTGATAGCCAGAATTCAACCAGCAAACATTGATTCTGATGCTAGGCCAAGCTATGATTTTACATTTCTCAGTGAGGTACAAACTCCATCCACCAGTTATGTGAATCCATTATTTGCTAAATATAACTAAGAGCAAAAGTATCCGAAACAACCTAAAATTATTAACAACATAATTGGTGATGATCAAATTGATAGCAATATTATATTTGATGAACCAAATGATGATGTTAATATTAGCAGTGTTGAAGACGATAACAATGCTCAACAATCATATGAATTAGAGCAATTAGCTAGAAATGCGTATAAGGAAGTTGAGAAACAGCAAATGATTGCAAAAAAAGTTCAACAACAAAACACAATGTTGACTAAACAGCTTGAGTCGTATAAGGAAAAGGTTCGGGTTTTTGAAATGACCAAAGGAAATAACACTACCTATTTTAATGAGTATGTTGAGGCTGATCAAAAAGCAAAACGATTTGAACAAGAGTCACAATCTCAATTTATTCATGATCGAGACGTTATTCGAGATCTAGAACAACAACGTGATAAATTAGACTTGTCTGTTGTTGAATTCAAAAGACAAATTGTGGAACTTCAAAAGACTCAAACAATTTTAAATGAAGAATGAGAGAAAATAAAGATAAATACCATGACACTGTCATAGATCTTGAAAAAGAGCTAAAAAGAATGAAGATGTAGTGTTGAAAATGGGTAACTCCTTACAAGGAATGTTTATGCTTGGACCAAAACCAATGTCATTTTATGATTCAAAAGTAAAACATGGTTTGGGGTACACAAATCCTTATACTCTCAAGAAAGCAATTTCTCAGAATCCAAAATTATATGATGCTTCTTGCCTTGATGATTCGAAAATTCAAATGAATGTTAGAGATACTGAGGACATACTTGATGATGCAACCAAGAGTCAAATCAAAATGAAAAAGAAATCACAAGACCCAATTGCTATTGAGAAAAAACAGAATGTTTGAACAATTGATTCCAAAAAGTTAAATGCTCTTTATGAAGATTTTGTTCCTCAAAAGGAACTTTTTTGGCTTGAAACAAAAAATATTTTCCATCTCTTATTATATCATGTTTGAAAATTCTCAAATGCAAGTCCATACGATATGTCTTCTTCTGAGACAAAACCAACTGTGACACCAATGCCAAGTGTAAATCCAATGCTCATAGATTTGAATAAAATAGAAAATGTTTTCAAAACAGTGTTTGAGCTATTACAAACGAATTCTAAACGAGAAAGCATTTTCTATACCTCTCCAGAAGAAATACGGTTAACTAACTTTTGCCAACAAGAAGTTAAACCAATTCTTCATGAGTTGCATTTTAATTTTGAAACCTTTCAAAAATGATTTTTAAGAGATATAAAAGAATTAAAAGATGTTTTTAACTCAACAAAAAGTGATCTTAGTGAAACATGGAAACAAAATGAACTTTTGAAAGATCAACTCTTGGAAGCAAAACTCAAGCATGAAATTGAATGTTTTGTATTGTTGAGCCATGAATGTGTGGACAATAATATGCAAGATGAAATTGAAAAAGTTCAAAAGAACTCCATTGAAATCCAAGAGGGAATGGAAAAATGAATAAACATTCTTGAAAACGATGTTCAAAGATGTCAAAAACAAAGTCTTGATTTTGAATTACAATTGCAACATGAAAAAGAAAGACGAAAATGTGAATCTTCTTTGAAAAACGTTTGTGAAACCTCTTGGATATCAAGAAGATAGGGGGGGGGAAAAGATGAGAGAAGAAGAACCTGTCTTTGGAATTCTCAAGTATATACAATCTTGATAAAAAACGAGAAAATGACAAGAACAGAATACAAAAAACTTTTGATTTATCAAAAGGACACAAACTCCAAACCTCAAGGGGAAATCAATGAGTGATTAAGAATGTTAATCAAAAGAAATACGCCTTATGCGGGTTGTTCGTTGCTCAAAATCAAAGATCTTTTTATAACAATATCAAAGTTTAAAAGCTAAACTAAAATGTTTAAAAGGGAAAGTCTGTGACTACTAAATTTGACCAAAGATAATGTATACCTCGTAATTTTTCATTTGTGTCACACCGTTTAAATAACAAGTTTTTAAAAAGAAAATTGTTTCTGCTAAACAGAAGCAAACATGTCTTGTAAAAAACATCATTTAGCCAACTTCCACCTAACAAACACAAGCTGTTAAACAAACAAAAATGTCATAGCACCGGGTATGTATAAAGTTAAAAAGACACAAAACACAAATACCAACAACAGAAGCTAAGAGTGATTTTGTATTTAATTATTTTATCTTCTATACGACTGATATAAGATTATTCTAGTGTTTAGAAGACCATCGAATAGAGATTCATCGTTCAGGAATAATGTCTTATCCAACACTAAGAATTCATCAGAGAAAGTAAAAGTTTCTGATAGGTCAAATAAAAAATCAGATGTTGCATCTAAGAATGATGATTTAAACAAAAAGATTGTAACTAATGATGATATTAAAAACGCTCTTATAGCGAAGAATGTCTTGTGTGTTTGTTGTGCTAAAAATGTGCTTATCCTACGTTCAAGGAAATAATTTCTGCAAAATATAAATTGAATGTGCATTCGAAAGTTAATAGAGCCTTATTCACTACTTCTAGAACAGTAAAATCTAAGTTTGAAGATCCTACTCCCGTAGTTTCAAATACTAGGTTTTCTGTTAAGACCGTTCAATCCAAGTCCTTAGATATTACTCATGTAGTTTCCAAAACTAAGATTGTTGCAGTTACTCCCTTAAGTGCCAAACATAAGGTTTCTAGTGCTTTTAAGTTGCGAGACAGTTCACTTAGAAACTACATGAAGAACAAAATTTGAACTAGTCGAATGTGGCAAAAGTGGTAAGAATTACAACCAAATGTTGGTTGGTCACCTGTTAAAACACATCTGAATGTTGTTATAGTCGACATACTGTTAAAACATCGGTTTCGGTTAAACAATGGGTAGTCAAATTGTCCACTTGTCGGTGTCTTCATGTATTGCAGGTAGTTCAAATCGTTCTGTGGATTATTGATAGTGGTTGTTCAAAGCATATGACTGAAAAATTTTGTTGAGAAATTCATGGGCACCGTCCCGCATGGGAAGATCATTTACCGCAATCACAGTCTTGGCGTTTATTAAAACCACAAGGCAACATTACTGTTTGTCATGTATATTACGTTGAAGGCCTAGGACACAATCTCTTCAGTGTCGGACAATTCTGTGACGGTGATCTAGAAGTTGCTTTTCGCTCAAAAACATGCTACGTGCGAAATCTGGAAGGAGATGATTTGCTTACAGGAGATCGTGAATCCAATTTGTATACTATCTCCATTTCTGATATGGCTGCTTCTTCACCTGTTTGTCTTATGTCCAAAGCCACTTCGACAAAGTCATGGTTATGGCACCGCAGACTCTCACACCTTAATTTCGGTACCATAAACGATCTTACCAAACATGACCTGGTTGATGGTCTTTCGAAATTCAAATACGGAAAAGATCACCTTTGTTCTGCATGTGAGCGGGGAAAGAGCAAGAAAGCTTCTCATCCACCTAAAGTGGTTCCAAGTAATCATTCCAAGTTGGAATTGCTACATATGGATTTATGCGGACCAATGCGGGTAGCATCAATCAACGGAAAGAGGTATATTCTTGTGATCGTTGATGATTATTCTCGATTCACATGGGTATATTTTCTTCGCACAAAAGATGAGACTCCAGAGATTATAAAGAATTTCATTGCTCGAGTTCAATTGAACTACAATGCCAAAGTTTGCAAGATTCGCACCGACAACGGTACTGAATTCAAAAATGCAACTCTTAAAGCTCATTATGATAAGTTAGGCATTATGCAACAATTTTCGATTGCTCGTACAGCTTAACAAAATGGTGTTGTTGAACGACGTAATCGTACTCTTGTCGAGGCTGCACGCACAATGCTTATCTTTTCACGATTACCAGAATTTCTTTGGGCCGAGGCAGTTTCCACCGCTTGCTTTACTCAAAATCGGTCGATAATTCATACAAGGTACAACAAAACTCCATACGAACTTCTTCATGGTAGAAAACCAAATGTGGAGTATTTTCATGTGTTTGGTTCATTGTGTTATCCAACAAATGACCGAGATGATCTTGGAAAAATGAAACCTAAAGCAGACATTGGTATCTTCATTGGTTATTCGGAAACATCCAAAGGGTTTCGAATTTATAACCATCACACCAAAAAGATTATGGAAACCATCCACGTCAAATTTGACGAGCTTACAGCTATGGCTTCTGAACATGACAGTTTAGAACCTGTTTTTCAATGATTCGTCAATGATAATTCATCAGCAGAATCCATGAATATTCCATCTAAAGAAGATTTAGATAATTTGTTCGGGCTAATGTATGAAGAATACTTTAAGAAGAGGTCTTCTGATACGTCCATCAATTCCACTACATAAAAAGTTCATAATCATGAAGACTCACCCTCGACATCTTCAATCTTTATTGAAGAATACGAGGCTCCTCCCATTGTAACTACATCAGAAGAACAAACTTCTCCAATCTCTTTTAAAGAGGCCAATGAATTCAATCAAGAAGACTCTATAGACTTTGATGGTAATACGGTCTTTGTTCCATATGATGTCCCAAACTTTAAGGCAACTGAGTCATCTATAACAGCCCTAGATCCATCAAATATACATGAGTTCCACCAAGTATAACCCTCAACACATATCTGGACTAAAGCTCATCCTTTGGAACGAGGGACACTAATGTATTTAGTGACCCATTATGAACTGTGAGTGTAGAGAGACTCTATATACGACTTTAGCACTATTCGCTCGGTAATGAGGGCATGTACTCGCATTAACTGTCAGCACTCTCAAACCAAAGAACATTAAAGAAGCCATGTCAAATCATAGCTAGATAGAATCAATGCAAGACGAGTTACATCAATTTGAGAGACTAGATGTTTGGGAACTAGTTCCTAGACCAGATGGAAAGAATACAATTGCTATCAAATGGCTCTAGAAGAACAAAAGCGATGCAAAAAATATTTTCATTCGAAACAAATCTCGTCTTGTTGCAAAGGGATATAAGCAAGAAGAAGGCATTGATTTTGAGAAATCCTTTGCTCCGGTTGCTCGTCTTGAAGCCGTTAGGATGTTCGTTGCTTTTACTACACATAAAAATATTACAATCTTTCAAATGGATGTCAAGACTGCATTTCTCAATGGTCCATTAAAAAAGGAAGTTTATGTTAGCCAACCTGATGGATTTGTCAATCCGGACTTTCCAGATCATGTCTACAAGTTGAAGAAAGCACTATACGGTCTTAAACAAGCACCACGAGCATGGTATGACAAACAATCTTCATTCCTAATGGAACATCATTTTACTAAAGGTATTGTTAACTTGAATTTGTTTACACGACGTTACGGGGGAGACATATTACTTATTCAAGTATATGTCGATGACATCATTTTTGGGTCTACTAATCCAGATTTTTCAAAACGATTTGCAAATCTTATGAAAAATAATTTTGAAATGTCCATGATGGGTGAACTTAAGTTCTTTCTTGGACTTCAAGTTCATCAATCTCCCTGTGACATATTCACTAGTCAGTCACAATACGCAATTGAGCTTTTAAATAAACATGGTATGGATGAATGTGTCTCCATGAGCACACCTATGGCCACTGAGAGACTTGATGCTGATTTACAAGGCACTCCTACTAACCAAACGACTTATCGTTGAATGATTGTAGGGCTCATGTATCTAACAGCCAGTCGCCCAGATTTTTGCTTTTGCCACCTTTTGTTTGTGGTCGTTATCAAGCACGTCCTACGGTCAAACACCTCAAAGAGGTTAAGCGGATCTTTCGGTACCTAAGACAGACCTATAACATGGGCCTATAGTATCCAAAGGATTCCAGATTTGAACTAATTGCATATTTAGACGCAGACCATGCAGGATCTAAAGGCGACTGCAAAAGCACATCAGGAGGCTTACAATTCTTAGGTGAAAAGCTTGTGAGTTGGAGTTCTAAAAAGCAAGATTGTACTACGATGTCTACAGCTAAAGTTGAGTATGTATCATTGTCCGCGTGTTGTGCACAAGTCATCTGGATGCGTACATAATTACTGGACTATAGATACAAGTACAACAAAATACCAATGTATTGCGATTCAAAGAGTGCTATTGCTATTTCATGCAATCCGGTTCAGCAATCATGTACAAAACACATAGACATCCGGTATCATTCTATTAAAGAACATGTTGAAAAGAGAATGACGGAATTTTACTTTGTCGGAATAGAATACCAACTTGCGGATCTATTTACTAAAGCTCTTCCTAAAGAATGCTTTTAGTACTTAGTTCATCGCATTGGTATGAGATGTATGACTTCAACATAATTGGAAAGTCTGGAAAAGTTATCTTCTTGAAAAAGATCATACATCAAACTTGCAAAAAAAATTCAAAAACAAAATAAAAATTGAAAAATATAAAACCCTAAAAGATTTTCTTAATGTTTTTCAAAAACAAAAATCAAATAAAAAATAAAAAATGTAAAAAGACAAAACATAATTTAATCAAAATCACATGTCTTATCATTACAGTCAGATTCATGGTTCGATATTTTTCTCACAATTGCTTTCATTGCCAATACTGGATCATGATCTGAGGGGGAGTTATTTTGGTAACAAATTTGTTCTCATTGACAAAACATGTGTTTTTTTGTAATTTCCATTCACGTACAAAACCTGAATTTTAGTTTCATCTCGCTTTCAAAATCCAATAAAAACAATGATCTCTCGATTAATTGATAATTTTTATAAAATGGTATAATTTCGGTAACTAAAACTACAAGGATCAAATCTGTCATTTTTCAAACAAAAACTCGAAAGGAAAAACTCCAAGGACTGAAATTGTCACTTTCCAAACTTCCAATTTCGGATGGTATAAATAGGAATTATAATTCATTTCTAATTTTCTTTTATTCCGAATTTGCTGTCAAAAAAGAAGAGGAAATCAAATCTTTGATTTTAAGTTCATTACAATGATTACATTCTTATTCTTTCTCAAACGTAAGTGATTATTCATTTAAACAAGTTTTGGAAAAGGATTCGTGATGTTCTTGAGATCGAATTTAAATTCGATAAGATTTAGGGATTCTGAATTTAGGATTTTAAAATATTGATCATAGATTTAGGTATAATAATGCTGAGAATAATGTTTGTATATGATTAATTGTGATATAAACTGATTACAATCCAAAAATCACAAATTCGACACGATGGTCAAAATTCGGAAGTAGTTAAAAATTGTCAAAATTCATTAAAACTGGAATTAATGCCAAATAATGATCAAAATGGATTCTTTAAAGATTAATTAGATCAAATTTGTTAGAAAAACGGCCAAGATAATCATTTTTGACATGTCAGAATTGATAAGGATCAAATTCGGAAGTCAATAGTTAAAAAAAGTCAATTTCGGAAGTCAAATTTAAAAAAGTCAACTCACATTTTCAGAACTGTCGAGTTTGTTGATAAAAGCTTAAAATTTGGAAGGGGGGGGGGGATTTCTAGATTTAATATGTGTTAATGATAACTGTCTGTATGTGTTGTTTAAAGCTCGAATGTTTGTAAATAACAACATCAGTATCTCATGCGAAGTTGAATTTCAAACGTTTGTGAAAAAGACAAAAATTGAAAACATGTGATCAAGTTTTGATGAATTTTTTACTTTGTGTCAAATATATCTATTCTTAATTTTTTAAGTGGTCTAAGTCATGTCCAGTTACGACCGTTTTTTGTATTGAACAGAATGAGGAGTGAGTGACTTAGTGACCATTCAGTTGTTGAATTAGATGTGTTTGTTTACATGGTATAAGATTCATTACAAGAAGCAAAAATGAAGAATTTCAAAATAACTAGAGTTTGATAATTCAATTCACAATTGTTTAAGTGGTCTAAGTCATGTCTGGTTTTAACCGTTTTCTGCAATGAACAGAATGGGGAGTGAGTGACTTAGTGACCATTCAGTTGTTGAATTAAGTTTGCATGATTCTATGTTATTAAATACAAATGATTTTGCACAAATGATTTTTGAAAAAGTTCTTAAATTTCAGTATTGTGTCAAAAATGGTACCCTTTCACAAAATGTTTTAAAAATATGAATGATATCTCTTCAGTTTCTCAAACTTTGAGTCTTATTCACAATCTGAGAGTATCTTTATAATTCTTGAAAGAGTATCATTTCATAAAGAATTTCTGGTGAGGATATTCTAAATAGAAAGAGAGACAAAAACCATACGCGAAAAAAGAAAATCTGAAGTGTGCTTGAAAAAGAAATGTCAGAACACACAAAAAAGAAATCAAAAGAAAAATGTGAATAAAGCGTATGGCATGTGCTAGAAAAAGCAAGAATAATCACATGAGAAAGAAACTGATCAAAAATATGTTCAAAAAGAATTTCCATAACATATCAAACAGACAAAGCGAAAAGAGACAAAAATGTTATATAAATTGTTTGATATCTAACATACTATCTTCACTCATTCAGTAATCATCATGGCACAACCACAAAGACCAGCTGATGTTCATCAAGACGAATTGTGTCCACCCAACAAACGCTATGCACTCATGGATGCTAACAAGAAGATCGATCTTGATAATCTGCTGTATCCGAATGAAAGCAAAATCATGGCAAACATCATTCAGAATCATCCACTCAGATTTAGCGTTGTTGCTTCTTCATCAATGGCATAGATCTACTTGGGGCAGTTCTGGCATACTTTGCAAGAAGATGGATCAAAGTATAGGCTCAAGTTTGTGCTTAATCGGAAAGAGATCACAATGAATCTTAATGATTTAAGAAGAATCTTTCATCTGCCTCAAGTTACCGATAACAATCATGAATGATTTATTGCTACTCCAAAATTTTCAGAAATGGTTCCATTCTTTCTGAATACTCTCGGTTTTACTCTGGAGTTACGATCACCATCCAACTTCAAGACGATAGGACTTTTACAACCATGGCATACACTTGGCAAAATATTTGCTCGATGTCTTACTACGCGAGTCACTGGTCATGATCAACCGTCTTTACAGATAATGCAGATGTTATATTGTTTTGTCAACAATACACATGTAGATTATGCTGAGCTACTTTGGGAAGGATTGCACTATGCACTCAAAAATCCATGTACACAAATTCCTTATCCAAGATTTACAAAACTTATTGTAGGACACTACATGACTGTATTCCCTAAGATTTCTCGCAGAGCTCGTGATAAGTATCATAATTTAGAAGACGATGCGATGGTTAAGAACATATTCAATTTAGGGAAGCATAAGGACAATGTTGGAATGAAGATTCCAAGTTGGATGATCACGGATGAGATAAAGCTCGCAGATCATTATCGGATGTATGTTGTGGTGTTTGGGGTAGATGTTCCTATGACTCAGTCACAGCTGATTGAGTCTACCCAGGGAATGCATAGGACAATTAACGCCCCTAGGTCACCTAACCCTGAGACGGATGAAGGAGAATCAAGCGCTCCATGAAATTCTACCATTATTAGACTTCGTATTCCTCAAAGACGATCAACTCAACTTACTCCACCAATACCAATCCCAACTACTGCTGAGGATGATGACATAATCTTACAAGATACAATTCAACTAAGCCTTGCTGAGCAGAAAAGTCATGATGAGCTTGAAGCAAAGCAAAATGTACAAAAAGTTGAGGAGAACTTGATTGCCATGGAGATTAAGAAATTGGTAGAAGGAGCGAAGAATGTAGAAAATGTTGAGGTTGATAGTTCCTCCCTTAGGCAAAATGATAATCTAATTGTTCCTGGCACTAGGTTAGAGCCCAGGAGTTATAAGGAAAGTCCAAAGGTGGAGATAACTATTGCTACACAACCTGTAAACGTTAATGAAGAGGAGGAAGAGTCGGCAGAGGATGATTATGAGTTGAGAAAAAGGGAGAAGGGGAAGTATGTAGAGGAGTCTAGGAGCACACCATCCCCCACATCAATTAGATCCCCTAGGACTTATTCTACTCTTGTATCTTCGGATACTGAGAAACTCTAAGAATTGACGATCACTGATCCACCACCTTCATCTTCAACACCATCATCATTTTCATCAAAATCCAGCATAACTGCTACAAACCGACTCTTATCCTTGTTCAAACCTAAGCCTGGATGCTTTAAATGATACAAAAGCTTCTTTGATGAATTGCAAGGACAATACAGTTATTTGGTTGAGCATCTAAAGATAAGGTTTTCTTAACACTTACAAGAAGTCGTTAAAGAGTCGTTGCCTAAGATGGTTGATGAACGTGTCAAGGAACTCACCAAGAAACATGTTTCATTATATGTTACAGAGGGCTTGATCATGGAAAGAGAAAAGAGTCAAATGGATGTGGCCAAGATGATTACAGATGCAATATAGCAGGAACGCGAGAATCTTTGATCTGAAATTTCTACGCAGATTAATGATGCTATCACTAACCACATTCCCTCGTAGGTTGATTCATCAGTCAGGAATTATATGTCAGGTCATATTTTTCATGTGCACCTGACTCAAGCCACACCAACCTCTGTACAAGAACAACAATAACAACTCTATCTGACCATGAGAGATAATCCTCAGCTACAATAGGACGACTTACCAATTTGGCTCGCTCTCAAGTATAAGTTTGAAAGACTTCATATGGCTACCACTCCTTGTAGACCTTCTATCGTTAGCCCAAGAGATCAGGACGATCCTTATGATGATGCTCATCCCGACGGGGAGAATGATGCAAAAGGCAGAAGACATCTAAGCATGGAACCTTTGTGGCTGGAGAATCACCATCTGGCCAAGATTATGAAAGTGAACCAGGTCCATCAACGTCAGGTAATCAAGAACAATCTGATGCTTTTGATTTTTGGACAGATTCTTATGCCACAGATGATGATGAACTTCCTACTAAGAAAGTGTCTCAAGAACTTGTGAATGAAATGTCACAAACTGTTGATGAAGCAAAACTACACAAAATTGTTGATGAAATGTTGAGACAACGATGCACTTCAGGAGATGAGCATCAATACCACATTGATCAAATGCAAAACTTCTTAAAGAATGACATAGTATGGGAAAACAGATAAGAAATCTTAGTTTCACCACATTCACAAAAGCCTACTCCAGTCGTTCAAAGCTACCAAAGAGATCCTAAAGCTCCTGTACTATCTCTGGTTAATCAAGATCTATAGTACCTAAAGATAGGAAGCTCAAGTCCAGAGAAGATTGTGATGTCACTTCATAAGTTTCCTGCAGTAATCTTTCCTGAAGATGATATTAAAGAAAGAACTTCCAGATGGGTAGATAAATGTGTGAAGAAATTTAATCCTTATGCTCGATACAATGTCAAACATTGGAAGAATCCACTTGCAAAGATCTTCTACATCAATAAACAAAGAAAACCCAGAAAGTCAAAGGAAGAAATCTACTCAAATTTAAAGATTGTTTAAATCATCAAGACTTACTAGGAATTAGGACACGAGCACAAGTTTATAACAAAGATTGTTGCAAGAAGAGCAAATGGTAGTATAGTGTCAATTACAGAGTCAGATTACAAGACCCTCAACAAGAATGATATTGAGGATATGTATCTGCTAATTGTTTGTGGCAAGGTAGTCGACTATGCTGAGACTGGATTGCTATGGTCATTATCAGTCTTCATCAGGAGTACAGTGATCTGGGAAAGAGTACATGATTTTCAACTAGGTGTGGAAAGCTATAAAAAAGGTCAATCTTACTGCACTAACAATTACTTTCCCAGGTATTAAGAAGTACAAGATGTTCTCTATCATCTCTGAACCAGTGTATGGCATCATATACAAGAATAGCAAGAAAGAGAAGAGAGTGATGAGACATCAAGAAATTCCTAAGTTCTGTGATGCTACATTAAAAAGAGTCTTGGAAGGGTTAAAGAGCTACAATAACGATGTAAAGCATGGGTACGTAACTTCAAGTCTCAGTAAAGAAGATGTTGAATACCTGAAACTATTTAAGGAAGGGATTGAAGAATGGTTGAAGCATTGTGATCAAATGATACGATGGGAAATGTACTTGAACAGAAGACCACTAGGTTCAAGAAGCACACGGACATTAATTCTATCCCGGCCTACAACCCAAATGCAGCGGAAGTGTACACGGATGCCCTCAATGCTTTGAATGACGTGCCATTTCCCTTACTTGAACAGATTGAAGCTTGTGTTGATCAATCGTTCTCTTATCTTGAAGCTTTACTTGTAATGGGGGTGCGTGAGTCTGTACAGGATGAGGCTGTGACTTCTACAAATCCTGCGTCCGGTGAAACTTCCTCCGCTGGTGGTGATGTTGAACAGTTCATCATTGCATCGAGCGTCCCTTATGTCGGGGATGCTGGTGCAACTGCCCAAGATGTAACCCAGTGGATGGAGTAGTAACCGTTGAGTCAGATGAAGTCCTAGCTGGAACCGCGTCTCATGATAATGCTGCTGCTGCCGTTGCCTCCGCTCCTGATGTCTCTACTTTCGATCCTGCCACTTTGATTATCCCGACAACAAGCCTTTTTGAATAGCTTATCTGTAATCTTTGTAATTTGTTTAGTACTTCAGCCGTTTTTTTATAAGCGGCTTTGTAATTTTTCCGGTCCTTGATGGCCGGATATTAATGAAGTTTTAGTTTATTATTAAATTGTTTGTTTCCTTCAGAAAGTGCACTTCCTCCAAAAGGATTAATTGTTAGGTTATCCGTCCTTACGGGGCTGGTCTTTGCCTATTCCCCGTTTAAGTTGATTTTGGGGTTGCTTATCCCTACTTTAGGCGTTGCAAATGCCTAAGTATATTCTATATCTGGAGATATGTGTTTTTGAACATTACTTTTCGCACGGAGATAATTGTGGGGTTACTCAACCCGTATGATGATATCAAATAACGTCTATTTTATAGCATCATTTATCCCATGTAATTAACCCATTTTGTATGATTATTGCAAAGAATTGTTACTTAATCGTTTATATGTGAGAATTACAGTAATTACGGAGTACTTGGTGAATATTAGCAAAAGATGCGCATTTTGGAGCTTAAAGAAGATATTTTGAAGATTACTGTTCTGACAACCAATACGCCGTATCCATCAAGGAAGATACGACGTATCCGTGCCTGCACTCACCAAATACCACGAAGACCACATGATCAATACGCCGTATCCAGTGAAGACCAATACGCCGTATTGGAGATATAGTATGTGAATATTCTGGAAGATATCAAATGTGGTCCCTACTCTAAGAAACACCTAATACGCCGTATCCAAGCCATTGGATATGCCGTATCGACACCGACTCCAGACCCTATAAATAGAAAACTCAAAAATGAGTTTTAAGTGTGCTAAATCATATTCTCGATACCTAAACCACAAAAGTAGATTTTCAAAGGAGAAAAAAGAGCAGAAGAGGTCTTGCAATGCATTCCAATCCATAGGATACAACGTGTAATTTCTTATACTTTTGTAATCGTTTAGTTTTTGGAATCATTCGTTAACTCGGTTAATTTACCTTGGCTAAGCCATTACTCTTGTATTAATTATGATGTTTGAAGGCTAATACCTTCAGGTATTAGCCATTATTATGAAGATCTGAATGTTCAGTTTTGTTTATATCCTGATTGCTTAATTTATTGTTGTATACTTGTTTATGTTTATCAATTTATACTTGTTTATGTGCTTTAATATTCGACCTATCATTCAACTGGATCTAGTAATACTGACCAAGTAATCTAGATTCCAGGATAGCTCTCTATGTAGTGATTAATACATCTAGAATAATAGGATCACAAATATTGTCCTGCTAAATCCATGCTAGGATACGCTTCTGGCTTAACTATATATCAGATATTGCCTTTGGTTTATTGAACAAGTTGACTAGCAGGTGACCAAGATAATTCAACAAATAACATAACAGAATTCCAGTTAAATAGTTGGGACATAGTGGACTACTAGTGTATAAATCACCGTAAAGCAGTAAGTAGGTAAAGTCTCTATGAGCTAGGGTTTAACAAGATCACCATTGCTTTAATCCCTAAGATAGATAAAAATCAGCAATACGGGATGCTTTATTTGCGGATGCTTTAATTGTGACAGAATTAATGTGTCTAGGTCTTAGGATGAAGTCCCGCCTAAGTCTAAGAATGATATAGCCACTCGTGATAATAATCAATGCACAAATAAACAACCCACTTCTAATCGGATTAATGATGGCTAATACAATTTTCTATTATAAGGCTTGACCGCTCTTTTATCTTCTGTTAATTTGCTTTGTAATGTTAAAGTGTCTTGAAATGAATGTATGTCACCACCAAACCCTTCCGCCAGTCTCTCAGTCATGAAACCCACCCCTTTATACCTGTTTATAATTAGCATTAGAATTAACAATAGCGATTAGCATAATGGTTGGACTTAGATTCAGAATTAACTTAGATTAGATAACAAAAATATAAATAAATTGAGAGATTTAACCCGCGTCAAGATACGACAACCTCTAAATTACCACGAATCTACCACCGACCAGGTACACTGCCCGTTAAAGTGTTGTTTTTGTTAAGTCGGCAAAATATAAATTTAAAACTTGAACTTTTATAAATAAATACCACATAACGACACATCAAGTTTTTGGCGCCGTTGCCGGGTGAGTAAAAATAACTTGATTTTTATTTTATATTTTGGTTTTTAGATTAGATCTAACCCTTAGGATTAGTGTAATTTAGGATAGTTTATAATCTTGTTTGTTTATTGTGTTTGTGTTATACGGCGTATTCAGTTCACTGAATATGACGTATTGGTTATTTAACAATTTTTCTAGTAAGTTTATTTCAGGATGGACGATCCAAACATTACTATGAAAGAATACATAAGGCTCAAGGAAGAAAAAGCTCGTAAATGTGAGAAAGTGTTTAACTGGGAAACTGCTAAGTATGGTAGAATCTGGTATGATAAAGACGGTCACAACCTCAAATCCATTGAAAACGAATTCCCAGCTATAGCCTTCAATGATAGTTTAAAATCAGGTGAAACACTATCTTGTGAACCCACGGTAAGTTATCTTAACGATGAAATTGACTTTAAAATTTCATTTGACGATTCCCATGATGAAGATTACATGGTAATTTTTGACAAAAACTCATTTTCTTATAAAATAATTTCTGTCAATAATTTGAAAACGGATCCGGAAAATGATAATGAAAAAGTCAATATGCCTTCCTTCCTACCACCCGAGCCTACGGTCAGTTGTATTGATGATTTAGACTTCTTTAAAGATTTTGAGAATAAATTTCCAGCCATTGTTTACAATAATGCCCAAACGTCTAAATCAGATTTATTAACTAGAACCAATTTTAAGCCCTCAACATATCAATGAATTTGATGAATGACACATCATGTCCCTAATAATGAGAAGAGGAACAAAATGTTATGTGGTACTTTTTATGATCTATTCCTTTTCTACATATATCACACCCATTATTTAAATCAGAAAAAGACAAAGAGATAATGAAGTCGACATTATACAATCTTCAGGGGTAATGAAATTACACAAGGTCCAAATATGCATTTGAACAAGATTCCAATAAAATTCAATAAAACATTCCAAACGGGAAGTTTTTTTGACATGCGAATTAGTGTAAAATATCTGATATGAATTATTACGTCAACGGAATGCTATTCTATCTCATAATGAATTTATATGTGCCGTTTGGCATTTAGTTCGACCCTCAACGGTATTATCTCTAATCCTCTCTTTGATGCTGACGACGATTTTTCCTCTAGTGACGACGAGTCATTTTCAGATGAGGACGTTCCGAAGGAAATTTATTTGAACCCTCTTTTTTATGAAGAAATCATTTCTACTAAGATAGATCCGCATCACTTTAATGCCGAGTCTGATCTTATAGAATCTTTGCTTAATCGAGACACTTTGATTATTTCTTCTCCTAAGTTTGATTCTCTTCTCGAGGAGTTCTCCGGTGAACTCGCTCATATTGATTTAATTCCACCAGGAATTAATGAAGGCGACTTTGATCCTGAGGAAGACATTCGTCTCATTGAGAGATTATTGTATGATAATTCATCCCCTCGACCCCCGGAAGAATTTAATTCTAAAAATTCTGATGCTATAATCGAACCTTTCTCTCCATCACCTATCCCCGTTGAGGATAGTGACTCTCTTATGGAGGATATCGATTTATTTCTTACTCCGGATGACTCTATGCCACCGTGCATTGAGAATGATGACTATAACTCTAAAGGGGATATCATTTTCCTTGAAGAATTGCTTAGCAATGATTCCCCTTCACTTCATGAAAATGAGTCATTTCATTTTGATGTTCCATCAGCCCCTCGTCCCCCTGCAAAACCATCGGATGATGAAATTTACTTTGAACCCGATACGGGAGTTTTTACAAAAGTGATGGATGATATTTCTGATAATTCAACAAGAGAACTTTATGTTCATGTGCCTAATGTTTTGCCCACCCTTCCAACCCTCTCTTCAATGTTTGACACTTTGCTTCCATTTTCATCCGAAAATGAGGACAAAGTTCATCTCTTATCTCATCGTGGCTTTAAAACTTTCCCGTTTTCTTCTGAAAGCCCGATGATGATTTCTGGAGGGGACATTCCTATCTTGGATGTTCTGTTTCTCCATTTCTATCCTCCTTGACCAGCTCAAGTATGGGGGATCGTGTCAGGCTTAAGACTCGATTAACAAAAATAAGCGCTTCGTGGGTGGCAACCCATGCTTATCCTTATATAGTTATATAGTAGTAATGAATAAGTGTGTTGTAAGGAGGCTCGCCTCTTCCTTTCTTGTGTTTTGTGGTTTGTGTTGTATGTCCAGGATTGCCCCAGATTATGAAGCCTCTCGTGCTTGCGGTTTTGTCCTTAGTTCACTCGAGCTTCAATCCTTTGCGTAATTATGGGAATCCAATATCCTAATCTTATCGACTAACGTTTATCTTTGTGCACACTTAACAAACGGCTTTAGATTTACGTAGAGACCCTTCTTAAAACATTGAGGACAATGTTCAATTCTAGTATGGGGGGATCTATCGATTTGATTGTGCATGCAGCCGTTGTTTTCACGTAATCCTGTTTTTACCACCAAAATACCAAAAAATGAAAATTTTTAAAAAATTTTCAAAAATAAAATAAGTGTTTTATCACAATGTTGACTTTCCTGCTGGGTAGAATAAGAATAAAATTTGACTCGATCGAGTGTGTTGAGCTCTTAGCTTTGTCCCTTAACCGTTACAATCTTGACTAAGCATTCGCGGATCTTTTTATTAAAGATTTTAAATTTGCGAAGAACGAGAAATTATAGAGTTAATTATGAGTAAGATGCTAAACAAGGATTAGTTGGAAATCTTAAGAGCTCATAAGTGTAGTTTGTGGCTTTTTCTCCCATAAGCTTCTAACCGGACTAATAATACGTGCTCTTTTCGAAAATTACACTTAAATTAACAATTTTTGAATTTGAAATTTATTTAGTCTTAGTTCAAATTTATACTTAAACTTTCTAAAAAGAAATTTTCTCTATATCGTGGTAGTATAAAAAAAATGAAAAATGAGGTAATAATAATAATAATAAAAACTATGGGCTGATAAAAGTTTACTGCATCTTGCCGGCTCACAACCGATGTTGCAGTCTTCTAAATAAGGCACATAGTATTTATCCGAGACTGATAAAAGTTTGCTGCATCTTGCCGGCTCACAACCGATGTTGCAGCCTTCTAAAAGGTCAAGGATTTCCTTAATTTAAAGGATGCATAATTATATTAAGTGTAATATATGTGATTTAATAAATATAGAGAAAATCTCTTTTTCTTAAATTTAAATATGCTTTTGAAATAAGACTATTTCGTTTTAAGTTGTGGTTTTTCTAAATAAATTGTTTATTTAACGGGAAATCCAAGGGTTTTGAAACCGAAGGTCCGTGAGTTCCAATACTATTCTCGTGTGGGTGTACAATCTGTTCACCTAAGCATCTTGGTGGATATGCCAGTAAAAAGTCGCTACATGGAATGATCTCGCCTTCAAAATCATAATTCTTGAGTGGAACGTGAAGCATAGAAATATTGCAATTTTCTTAAAAAGTTTGATCTATGGTTGAAATTTGAAATGGCACATTCACCTACTATATAATAATTGTCGGGAGTGAAGAGTTTCACAAGTTACAAGTATGAGTAGTGTTAGCATCTTAACTTATATTAAACGGTGATTTCATTTTTAAGCTTGGTTTGGGACAAGTGAAAAGTCGAGGACGATGAATTTATCCTTTTTGGGCATTTTAGTATTAAAGTGCTTCTTATTCTATAACCCTAAAGGTTATGAAATAACGAAAGTCCAAACATTCTAGTTAGAAAAAGAAAAAGGAAAAAAATATATATGTGTGGTAATTAGTGTAGATTTATAAAAATGGTCAAAACGGGGCTTTTCAAAGCTATTGATTCTTTAATTCCCCTTGATGAACACTTAGCTACTTTTCAAGGTAATTAGTCGAGGGGGATTGAGATTCTTGGTTTTCTAAAGTGTTTACTTATAGCATTGCGGGAGGACACGATAATAGTTTAGTATGGGGGATTTTGGTATGTGCTTAATTACACATACCTTTTACCTATAAAAACGAGCCTAAAATGACTAAAATATACCAAAATGCATTGTACTTGTCTGTTTTGTGATTTATGATTAAGTAGGTAACGGTTATTCCCTAAAGGACAAAAATGAAACTAAAACTGACAAAACCGAGCACGAGAATGGAAAGAGCCTAAAAAGTCAAAGTACAAGTCAAAGACGAAGTCGAAACCAAAGAAGTTTTATTGGGATAACCCACACCCCACTTAAAGGGCTGGGTCAGCCCAATATGTTTACATATTCAAATAAAAAGCCCTAAATTCATTTTGTAACCCAAATCCCCTTTAAATATAAACCGCCAAACCAAAGCCCAAAACCATTTAACCAAAACACTTAACTATATTAACCCTAACCCAATTACCCTTTACATCGTTAGTCCTTAAGGACTAACATTGCTAGTCCTTAGGGACTAACAAGGTTAGCCCCTACAATGCATAAAACTTTTCACCTTTAGTCCTTTTTCCCTAACCCCATCACAAAATTAAACCCAATACGTTCCTAATACCTTTTTCTCGCCTATTGATTACTATTCCCCTTATGAATTTCCTTGGACACCTGCACCCCAAAACAATCTTATCACTCTCACAATTTAACCCCACTTCACAAACCAACAAATCCACTTTGGCAATCCCTTAATTTTTGATTCATTGATGAGACAAGGACCAAAATCAAGGGCTTACATCATAGAACTTGGAGAACAAGATAAACGGGTGGTATGATTGAAGGAATTCGAGCTCACACTTAAAGAAACAACATCAAGCTTAACAGTATACTAGTGTGTGTGTTGACACAAAGTTGGCATCTAGTGTAATTTAGTTTGGGAGTAGTGTAGCTTTAATTTTTAGCTTATTTACCAGCTTATTTAACTTATTGTACTTTTATTTTCCAAGCAATGTACTCTTTTAAGAAGTTTTTATGAAAATTTTGTTTTAAGTTTAATCATCTTTCAATTTTGTTAAAAGCTAATTTGTTATCTTAAAATTCAATTTAAACAAGCTCATATAAGCTCTCTTATATTCTTGTGTATCTTTAGATAAGCTTTTTCAAAAGCTTATCTAAGCTTTTATATCAAATCACTCAAAAACATTGCCATAGTTGAGCTTTTGGTATGATAAGGCCAGTTTGGGAAGGGCTTATAGACCTTGCTAGCTTATGAAAACAAGCTAGAGCTTGTAGATTTAAGCTCTAAATGAGAATGTTTAAGTTCCTGTTTAGCTGGAACAAAGGTACTCTTTCATTTACCATTTTCAGCTTATTTTCTGTTTTAGCTTATTATAGTGCTTATTTACTGCTTATTTGTTGCTTAATAATGCTTAAAATAGTTTATCATTGCTTATTATTGTTTGCTTTGTAATTAGATCTCGTTTGACTAAGCTTTTCATTAAAACAGCCTTAAATGCTATATTATAGCTTATTGTTCCAGCTTATTGTTTACTGCTTATTTGTGGTAAAGTTTTGCCAATTTGTGCTTAAAATACTTGAAGCTTCATCTATTTTCATCAATATCAGCTTTTTGGGTTCTGTCTTGGCTTTTAAGTTGGAATCTAAGATTTAAAGGAGTGTTTGGGATAAAGTTCAAAATGGATCAAATTGTGTTCAAGCTGTTTTTTGGCACTCAAGACAGTTTTAATAAGCCTTAATATAGTCTAAAAACTAGTTTCATAAGTTTTAAATAGCTAATGTTAAGTTTTGTGCTATACTTAATCTAAATCTTAAGTATGTCTAGCCAATTTAAGAATCAAACAACTCATTTGATTAGATTTCATTTAGGTTCCATTTTGTGTCAATTTCATGCTTGTTTGTTGGTTAAGTATGCAGTATAATGAGTTTGATATAAGTGTTAAATTGTCTTGTTAGTTTGAGGCAAAAATCTGTCTAAATGTTCTTCATTTTCAAAGTCCAAAAGCCTGTTTTCAATTGCAATTTTGAGTTAGATTTAGCTTGTTTTAAGGTCTGATCTTGATAATATAAGCTCTTTAGGTATCAAGCTTTATCTGTTTTTGCTTTTTGAGGATTTAAAACAACTTTTTCTAGCTTAAATTTAGGGCTAAAAATTAGCATTTTCCAAAAAAAAGTTCAATATATACTGATTTTGATCAGCATATACTAACCTTTTTGCTCTTTGTTTTTCTAGCTTATTTCTTTTCCTTTGTGCTTAATATCAGCTTATTTGTGTTCTTTTTAGTATTTGACTTAATGTGTTTTAGGTTATTAACCTTTTCTTTTAGCTTATTTGGTCTTAAAGGTAGCTTAAAGTTATGGAAAATGCCCTTTAAACCCAACGGCGCCAAAAACTTGATATGCTGTCGTTGTATGGTATATTTAAGATGATTCAAGTTTTAAATTTATATTTTGCCGACTAAACCAAAAACAACACTTTAACGGGCAGTGTACCCGATCGGTAGTAGTTTCGTGGTAAGTAGGGTGTCGAACACTTGAAGCGAGGTTAAATCTATCAATTTAATTAATATCTTGGTTATCTAATCTATGTTAATTCTATTCTATTCTAAACCTATGTTAAACCTATGTCAGTCTAAATCCTAATTCTAACGGGAAAAGGGGGTTTTCAGCCTGAGAGACTGGCACGGTTTGGTTGGTGTCTATAATCAATTCAAGGCACTTTTACCCACGCAAGCTAATTAACAAAAGATAAAAGAGCGGTCGAACCTTATATAAGAAAACTGTATTAACCATTATTAATCCGATTAGAAAGTTGGTTTGTTTATTAAGTGCAATGATTTCTTCTCTCGAGGTGGCATATCATTCTTAAGACTTAGGCGTTACATCATCCTAAGACCTAGACACATTAATTCTGTCACAATTAAAGCATCCGCATAAAGCATCCTTATTTGCTGATTATAATCTATCTTAGAGATTAAAGCAATGGTGATCTTGTTAAACCCTAGCTCATAGAGACTTTACCCACTTACCGCTTAATGGCAATTTATACACTAGTAGTTTACTTGTCCAACTATCTAATGGAATCAGAACATTACTTGTTGAATTATCTAGGTCACCTGCTAGTCAACACGATCAATAAACCATTGGCAATATCCAATTAACTAGTTAAGCCCGAAGCGTATCCTAGACACAGACTTAGAAGGACAATATTTGTGTAACTATGATTCTAGATGTATAAATTACTATATAGAGAGCTATCCCGGACTCTAGATCTACTTGGTCTGTTTCACTAGATCCAGTTGAATGATAGGTCGCATACAAAAGCGCGTAAACAAGTATAAATTGATAAACATAAACAAGCACTCAATGATAAATCAAGAAATCAAGATAAACAAATACCAAACATTCAGATCTTTATAATAATGGCTAATACCCGAAGGTATTAGCCTTTAAACGTCATAATAAATACAAGAGTAATTATTTAGCCAAGGTAAACTAACCGAGTTAACGAATGATACCAAAAACTAAATGATTACTAAAGTATATGGAATTACACGTTGTCTTCTATGGAATTGAATACGTTGCTCGACCTCTTCTGCTCTTTTTCTCCTCTAAAAATCAACTTTTATGGTTTAGGTATTGAGAATATGATTTAGCACACTTAAAACTCATTTTTGAGTTTTGTATTTATAAGGTCTGGAAGTCAGTTGGATACGGCGTATCCAAGAGTTGGATACGGCGTATTGGGAATTTCTTAGAGTAGGGACCACGCTTGATATCTTTCCAGAATATTATATTGATTCCATATCTTGAATACGGCGTATTGAGTTCTCTAGATACGGCGTATTGAGCTTATTCCTCTGTGGTATTTGGTGAGTGCAGGCACAAATACGCCATATCTTCCTTGATGGATACGGCGTATTGGTCTTCAAAATAGTAATCCTCAAAATATCTTCATTTAAGCTCCAGAATGCGTGCCTTTTGATAACTTTCACTAATTACTCCATAATCACTGCAATTCTCAAATATAAACGATTAAGTAACAATTCTTTGCAATACTTATACAAAATGGGTTAATAACATGGGATAAATGATGCTATAAAATAGACGTTATTTGATGTCATCAAATATCCCCCCACTTGAATCCTACTTGTCCTCAAGTAGCCTTTAGAAGTTTATAAAAATGTATCCCTAAGGATATTTTCCATTAAAGCACTTATTCGATCTATTACAAGTATACAACCAAACACCTCATGAAATAGGAAGATGAAAACACTCAAATCACTCAACTAATCTATGTGGTAACATGTAACTAATTAGCTCAATTGCTCGGCCGTGACGAGTATTCTATCACAAGCTTGGCAAGGATACACATCTCCACCACTAAAGCTAAGGAGTAACAAGTTTATAAAGGTAAATATAAGTTTTTGTATGGAAAGGCGTACGATCTGATCATTCTATAGTCTTTTACTAAAAGTACCACTCCAACAAGGCAGCTGAAGCGCACATACACACCTAGAACGCCGAGATAGACATGTGTGTTCGATCACATCCCCATTCGAATTTAACCAACGGTTAGGATGAAGAATGATATAGGGTAGGAACCTTCTAACTTTTACCAAAAGTCGTAAACCAACAAGGTACAAGGCATGCATACACACCCGGAATGCCGAGATAGACATGCATGTTCGTATGAATCCTCGTTCGCGTAAAACCAGCGGCTAATCATTAGGTGAGAGGGAAGTAAATTGTTGTTAAATAAAGATCAAGAAACAAATAGATTAAAACTTAAGATACAAGTTGCTAGACACTTATTTCCATACCGTTATCATGATAAAGACACAACTATTTATAACGTCTTGATCATATATCAAAAATAACAACCTAAGTTAGCGTTCCCGTAACGGTTAACTTCCTAATCTTCCCAAAACTTTACATACTCTACAAGGCAAGTGGCGATATCTTCCACTTTGTACAATACTCTACATCGTTGATTTTTTATACGTATCAACGAATAATCGATCCTTCGTGTAATTCCTTTGGTAATTGCGAAACGATTATCTTCAAACTTTTCTTTCTCACTCTTTTTGTATTTTTCTCATTTTTTTTGATTTTTTAGCAAATAAACTTCAAATTTTAGTGTAGTTTCACCATCTTCACGATCATAATAATTTTGGATAATTTCTTCGATAGTTCCTTCGTCTTCGGATTCAACAATAATTGTGATGGTAGTAAAATCACATGAGTTTTGACTACTAATATACACTCCCTTTTGCAATGTGCAAATTTCCAACCGCACCAAAGATAGAAAATGACACAAGACTTGGGAAATACAAATGTTACACTTTAAGCAACTAGCAACTGTAAATTAAACTTAATCTAACAAGGTAGGTTAAGGTGTAAGGGTGTAACGAAACAAATAGTTGGTGTAAATTCCTAAAAGATTGGCTCTATGGGTTGTTCTAGTGGATCATCACTCTAAAGATGAGAGTGGAAAGGGTTTAAACAGGAGGTTAACTAACCGGTGTAGTTAGTTAATAAGCAACATGTAAAGGCGATTTGGGTGTAATCCTAAAATTTACCAATTTAAACAAGTTACTCCATCTAAATCCATAGTACTCATCACTGTGGTCTCGAGTGATATACCAAGCCAAGTTCTAAAGTATACAACATCACCGGCACACTCATATTTTGTGGAATTTGGGTAAATATTTGGAAACGAAACGGTTAAATCCTCACAATATTCTAACAAGGGTTATTGTGTGCGGGTTATGTATCAAGTAATTTCACACAAGTATGCTTGAATTTTTTTTGAATTCGAGCATAATTTAAGCTCTTTATTGTGAAAAATACGACAAGTAAACATTATAATTCCATCCCCCCACTTGAATTATACAAGATCCTCATTGTATATATAAAACATTAAATACGGGAATTAAAAAGAATTAGAATGAGAAACTCCCCTGATATTTGCTCGGTATATTCTCCAAGTTGCGTTTATGAGCAAGATTGTGTGTTGAAAAAGCATCTGAATCCTAGCACGAACAACACACACGTAGAATTCCAGAAAATATGCATTCCACCAACTTCGTCGATATTTCTTTCTCGAGGTCCTGTATAAAATATAGGAAGAACAAGTGCATTCCTATCTTGGTATCTACGGTTAATTTAAACTAAACTAAACAAACTAATTACAAGTCAGACTGTTGGATACGACGTGTCAGGTTAGTGAATACACCGTATTCAAAATCTGACAATAATGTTTTTAAAGTGCAATAAAATAAAGACTGATAACGTCTAGACAATCAATACGCCGTATGGTATGGAGCGGATACGCCGTATTAATGTCTGGGAAGACAGACTCGATAACAAAATTAAATAACAATCCGGGTTGTCTCCCGGGAAGCACTTTTGTTTACAGCGAAGTCTTTAAGTTAGACTTTTCTTCAGCTTCCACTTTATTTGGTGCGCGTCACCATCCATCCTTCGTCCATAATCTGAAAGATTTCTTGGTAAGCTCGGCATGCCTCTTTTCTTGTAACAGTAAGATCGTCGTATTCGTCTTCTTTTACAGCAACATACTTTTCATCATCATTAAACGAATATTTGATCATCATATATCTTCTTATATTGCACACCGGTTGCTCTTGAATTTCACATAATTCTTTACTCTTATTATGTTCATGATTTATCTCATAAGCATCATCGTAGTTTGTATAAGTATCCCATTGTCTCTTTTGTTCGTAACGTGACTCATCATCATCTTCATTGATAGATCCTTCCATGATAGCTTTGTTTCTTAAAGACTCGTCCTTTAATTTACAATCCTCCAAAGCTTCATACCACTTGTAATCCTGATAATGGAGTTGGTTTCTAATTATGTAAGCTCCGGGTAAATTTCCTCCATTACAGTATCCATCATCCTTCCAACCACATGTTGGCCATTCTGAACATCCAGTCTTATAATTAAAAGGCTTACAAGTATGTTTAACTGGTGTGGGTTTGGTCTAAATTCCAGCGTTAGTCCATGGTTTCTCATCTACCCATGGTACATCCGTATTCCATTCGTTGATCCAGTCGTCTTTGTAATCTTCATAGGTCTTAAACCCTATAATATCATTTGTAAGTAAGTGCGGATCTACCTTGAGAAGGTAGTTAAATTCATAAAATGCTGAATAGAGAGGTGTCTCGTAGTCAAATATATTAGTGTCGATCCTAAAGACTTCAACATTTTCATCTTCATTATCAGGAGATTCCTCATCAGTGAGCTCTACTTCATCATCTCCTCTGATCCAGTAAATCCATAATGCTTTCATAGTATAATGATCCATTGTCTTATAGTTGAAAATTTTTGATCTCAACCATTTATAAATGCAACATCAGACGGATCATATCCCATATCATCATCAGCATCTTATTTCGAGTCATTTTCCATTTTTGAGTCACATGGGATGTCAGCAACTTCAACTTTATATGTGAATAAATCATCATCCATTTTGCTTACTCGACTGACTTCATCGTTGAAAACTTTAAGTGATGCATCGCAAGTGAGCGGAACATCTTCGACCTTAACGTTTTTAATTTTATCGAACTCTCCTTTGATAACCTTTGTCATTTTTACTAAAAAATATCCAAAAGATTATCAGTAGAACCAGCGGAGAAAGGTATATAAAAAAAAATTTGGGCCTTAAGTTCGAGTATGGAAAAGAATATTATCATATGACCGATACGTCGTATCCAATGGTAGTGGATACGCCGTAATAATCAGTTGTGAAGGATACACTATATTGGACAGAAAACTGGATACGCAGTATCCGATGGAAGTGGATACGCCGTATTCAATGGTCGTCCAGAACAATGTATTTAAGATAAACAATTTGAATGCGCAAACAATTAAACACACAAATATACAAGCAAACAATTAAATACAAATATACAAATATTACAAAATATACATGAATATACACAAATCTAAATTACACTAATCCTAAGGGTTAGATTTAATCTAATGTTAAAAACCAAAATATCAAAATAAAAATCAAGATTAATTTTCACTCCTCGGCAACGACGCTAAAAACTTGATGTGTTGTCATTGTAGGGTATATTTAAGATGATTCAAGTTTTAAATTTATATTTTGCCGACTAAACCAAAAACAACACTTTAACGGGCAGTGTACCTGATCGATAGTAGTTTCGTGGTAAGTAGGGTGTCAAACACTTAAAGCGAGGTTAAATCTATCAATTTAATTAATATTTTGGTTATCTAATCTATGTCTATTCTATTCTATTCTAAACGTATGTTAAACCTATGTTAGTCTAAATCCTAATTCTAATGGGAAAAGAGAGGGTTTCAGCCTGATAGACTAGCACGGTTTGGTTGGTGTCTATAATCAATTCAAGGCACTTTTACCCACGTAAGCTAATTAATAAAAGATAAAAGAGCGGTCGAACCTTATATAAGAAAACTATATTAACCATTATTAATCTGATTAGAACATTGGTTTGTTTATTTAGTGCAATGATTTCTTCTCTTGAGGTGGCATATCATTCTTATGACTTAGGCGTTACATCATCCTAAGACCTAGACACAACAATTCTGTAACAATTGAAGCATCCGCATAAAGCATCCTTATTTGCTGATTATAATCTATCTTAGGGATTAAAGCAATGGTGATCTTGTTAAACCCAAGCTCATAGAGACTTTACCCACTTACCGCTTAATGGCAATTTATACACTAGTAGTCTACTTGTCCAACTATCTAATGGAATCAAAACGTTATTTGTTGAATTATCTAGGTCACCTGCTAGTCACGATCAATAAACCATTGGCAATATCCAATTAACTAGTTAAGCCCGAAGCGTATCCTAGACACATACTTAGAAGGACAATATTTGTGTAACTATGATTCTAGATGTATAAATCACTATATGGAGAGCTATCCTGGACTCTAGATCTACTTGGTCTGCTTTACTAGATCCAGTTGAATGATAGGTCACATACAAAAGTGCGTAAACAAGTATAAATTGATACACATAAACAAGCAATCAACGATAAATCAAGAAATCGAGATAAACAAATATCAAACATTCAAATCTTCATAATAATGGCTAATACCCAAAGGTATTAGCCTTCAAACATCATAATAAATACAAGAGTAATTATTTAGCCAAGGTAAACTAACCGAGTTAACGAATGATACCAAAAACTAAATGATTACTAAAGTATGTGAAATTACACGATGTCTCTTATGGAATTGATAACGTTGCTCGACCTCTTCTCCTCTTTTTCTCCTCTGAAAATCAACTTTTATGGTTTAGGTATCGAAAATATGATTTAGCACACTTTAAACTCGTTTATGAGTTTTCTATTTATAAGGTCTGGAAGTCGGTTCGATACGGCGTATTGGGGATTTCTTAGAATAGGGACCACGCTTGATATCTTCTAGAATATTCACATACTATATCTTGAATACGGCGTATTGAGTCTCTTTGGATACGGCATATTAAACTTTATTCCTCTGTGGTCTTTGGTGAGTGCAGACACAGATACATCGTATCTTCCTTGATGGATACGGCGTATTGGTCTTCAGAATAGTAATCTTCAAAATATCTTCATTTAAGCTCCAGAATGCGCACCTTTTGCTAAGTTTCACTAATTACTCCATAATTACTGCAATTCTCAAATATAAACGATTAAGTAACAATTCTTTGCAATAACTATACAAAATAGGTTAATAACATAGGATAAA
Organism: Tanacetum coccineum; assembly: GCA_026074375.1. Lineage (NCBI taxonomy): Eukaryota > Viridiplantae > Streptophyta > Magnoliopsida > Asterales > Asteraceae > Tanacetum > Tanacetum coccineum. The sequence goes on from BQNB010066317.1 coordinate 28,886, forward strand.
TGATGCTATAAAATAGACGTTATTTGATGTCATCAATTGCACAATGCAATTGGGAATGTGTGTTGATTTTCCATCCATGGTTAGGTCGGGAAATTGCACAATGCAATGGGAAAATGTGAAAGTAGTAGTTTTTTATTTTTCGTGTGTTTACTACTTTTCCTAGTGTCTTCGAATATTAATTATCCATATTTATCGTATTCGTAAAGTGGTGAAATTTTACACTGTATATTGTTTTTCAGTATTAGTATGTTTAAAATAAATCAAAAAAATAGAAAATTACAAAAAAATTAAGAGAGAAAAAAGTGAGGTTTGTGAGATAATCGGTTCGTCTAAAGCTTAACCGATAGTATTATTTGATGATCGATTATTCGTTGGTACGTGCTATAAACCAACGATGTAAAGTTATGTTGTATATTATTTCTAGTTGGTCGCAATTATAAACCAACTTTGTATTTTCATGTATCAAGTGGTAGAGATCGCCACTAACGTTGTAAAGTATATATATTATGGATGATTAGGAGTTGACTGTTACGGGAACGCCAACTAAGGGTGTTTTTTAATCTATGATCAAGACATTTATGTCTATGATTCTGTGTCTTTTTCATGGGGATGGTCGGGAAAGTAACTAGCAACATAGTTCCTTATTTGTTTGGACTTAATCTATTTGGTTTGTTCTTTTTATTTAACAACAATTATTTTTCCTTTCCTAATCCCTAACCTTGGGTCTTACTCGAATGAGGATGCAAGTAATTACATGTATCTATTCCATCATTATGGATGTGTATGTGTGATTTTTTCTGCCTTGTTCATTTATTACTTTTGGTAAAAGGATTAGAAGAATCCATACCCTATATTGTTCTTCATCCTAACATTTGGTTTTACTTTAATGGGGATCTGAGCAATCATGTATGTTTATTCCATCGTTATGGATGTGTATATGTAATTTTGTCGGCCTTGTTGGTGAAGATTACTAATCATATTCTTTAGCATATTCGAGTTAAGGATTGAGCAATCACATATGTCTATTCCATCGTTATGAATGTGTATGTGTGGTTTTGTCATCTTTTCTAGAATATTAGTATCGATAGAGATTGGAAAGAATGATCAACCCTTAAACCTTAACCTAATTTACCTTTTTAAACTTGTTACTCCTTAGCTTTAGTGGTGGAGATGTGTATCCTTTCCAAGCTTATGATAAACTACTCGTCATGGCCGAGTAATTGAGCGAATTAGTTACACGTTACCACATAGATTAGTTGAGTGATTTGAGTGATTTCATCTTCCTATTTCGTGAGGTGTTTGGTTGTGTGCTAGTAATTGAACAAAAAAGTTGCTTAAAGGAAAAATCCTAAACTCCGGTTGGGATACATTTTCATAAGTTTTCTAAAGTCTACTTAAGGACAAGTAGGATTCAAGGAGGGGATATTTGATGACATCAAATAACGTTTATTTTATAGAATCATTTATCCCAACTAAATTGCTCGTTTTATATTATTTTATGCATGAATTGGTACTTAATTGCTTATATTTGTTATTTGTAGTATATATCAAGAAATTGGTGAAGTTTAACTAAAAAGCGTGCATTTTTGAGCTTAAATGAAGAAATCAAGAATCTGTTGTTCTGACAACCAATGTGCCGTATCAATCAAAGAATATACGGTGTATCTACGCCTGAACTTCTCAAGAAACCACAAAGATATAAAGACCAATACGTCGTATCCATGAAGACTTATATGTCGTATCCACTAGCGGTTCATTAAAGATTCTTGAAGATATTTATTGTGGTCCCTACTCAAAGAAAACCCCAATACGCCGTATTGACTACTTCCAATACGGCGTATCGACCAAATTCCAGAGGCTATAAATACCGAGCCCTAAATACAAATTTAGTGTGCAATTTTTATACCGAAGACTGAGAGAAAGGCAGTAACCACCATATTCTATTTTTAGAAGAAAAGAGAAGCTATGAAGGTTTCATAACGCCCTTTAATCCATATGATAAGAAAACCCTAGTAAATTCTTAATTACTCTAATACGGGGGGGGCGTTAGGTTTTGGTATCAATCATTAACATTGGTTAGGTACCTTAATCATTCGTCTATGACATTTTATTTCGTTACCAATGGTTATTGGTGCTAATACCAAAAGTATTATCTATGTATATTATAATTTTAACATTTGTTTTTAAGTATACTGAATGCTTCTTATAGAGTTGTGTGTTAATATTTTTATCACACTTCATATTTTGTTTTTGTTTGATTATCGGTTCAATCTATCGATTCTAAACTAGATCTAGTGGAGACGGACCAAGTAAATCTATGTTGTGATAAAACAACATATAGGTTATATGTGACTCTAGAACTATGTTAGTCTTGATTTAAGCATGAATCACAACATATTAAACGATGTTTAATAGAGAAATTAAGAAGAGGAGGTAAGTCTTTCACAAATTACCATAATTATGACAAAAAGAGAAAAAGGAGGGAAATGATATTTTTATACAAGCCTTAACCACCGTAATGATGATTAGTGGCTAATTCAAGGAGATGGAGAAGACTTCCCTCCTTTTTTTCCCTAATTTAGCTATTTAGTCCTAAGTCTTTTGGTAATATAATATGCAATGTTAACACATTTAGCATATTAAACCTTATTACAAACTACTTTCTACTATGTAAAATAAAGTCTAAACACTAATAATAAATAAAACCACTTAAAGTTTCATAATCGACACTTTTATGATCCTAACAATCTCCCCTTAAGGGTCGATTATTCTAGGTGTTCCCTTCTTGATCCTAGTGGTCTTCCGATTCGTAGTAGCATTTCCACAACGCTCATTGATCACATGCTTCAAATCTCTTCCTCAACAGTTGTAGTATTCAGCATCTTCCATTACAGAGCTGAGGACTTGGAGTCACATACTATTCTTTTACATCGTTATTAAAGATCTTTAACCTTATCCAAGACTCTCTTTAACATAGCATCACAGAACTTATGAACCTCTTGATGTCTCATCACTCTCTTTTCTTTATTTCTATTCTTGTATATAATGCCATATACGGGCTCAGAGATGATAGAGAATACCTTGTACTTCTCAATTCCTGGGAAAGTGATTGTTGGTGCAGTAAGATTGACCTTCTATTGATAGCTTTCCACACCTAGCTAGAAATCATGTACCCTTTCCCATATCACTGTACTCTGATGAAGACTGACAATGACCACAACAAACCAGTCTCAACATAGTCATCTACCTTGTGGTTAACAATTAGCAGATACATATCCTCAATATCATTCTTGTTGAGGTTCTTGTAATCTGACTCTGTGATTGACACTATGCTACCATTTGCTCTTCTTGCAACAATCATTGTTATAAACTTGTACTCATGTCCTAGTTCTCGATAAGTCTTGATGATTTAAACAATCTTTGAATTTGAGTAGACTACTTCCTTTGGCTTTCCGGGATCTTTTTTTTATTGATGTAGAAGATTTGTGCATGCGGATTCTTCCAATGTTCGACATTGTATCGAGCATGTAGATTAAACTTCTTTACACACTTTTATACCCATCTTGAAGTTCTTTCTTTAATATCATCATCAGAAAAGATAACTGCAGAAAACTTATGAAGAGACGTCACAATCTTCTCAGGTCTTGAGCATCCTTTCTTTAGATACAATAAATCTTCATTAACCAAAAATAGTGCAGGAGCTTTAGGATCTCTTTGGCAGCTTTGAACAACTAGAGTGGGCCTTTGTGGATGTGGTGCAACTATGATTTCTTTCCTGCTTTTCCACACAATATCATTCTTCAAGAAGTTTTTCATCTGATCAATGTGGTATTGATGCTCATCTCCTGAAGTGCATCATTGTCTCAACATTTCATCAACAACTTTGCGTAATTTTGCTTCATCAACAGTTTGTGTTATTTCATCCACAAGTTCTTGTGACACTTTCTCAGTAGGAAGTTCATCATCATCTGTGACATAAGAATCCGTCCAAAAATCAAACTCATTAGATTGTTCTTGATTACCTGACATTGATGGACCTGGTTCACTTTCATAATCTTGACCAGATGACGATTCTCCAAACACAAAGGTTCCATTCTCATGCGTCTTCTGCCTTTTTGCACTATTCTCCCCCTTGGGATGAGCATCATCATGAGGATCGTATTGATCTCTTGGGCGAATGGCAGAAGGTCTACAAGGAGTAGTAGCCACATGAAGTCTTTCAAACTTATACTTGAGAGCGATCCAAATTGGTAAGTTATCTTGTTGCAGCTGAGGATTGTCTCTCATGGTCAGATAGAGTTGTTGTTGCTGTTCTTGTACAGAAGTTGGTATGGTGATTTTTGATTTTATACATGCAAAAATATATAATATAAAATATTCTAAAAGAGAAATTAAGAACTTTCCTTAAGTTTCGCTTATGATGAGCTTAAACTAATCCTAATAAGCTTACTCTACTAAAAACACTAAAAGCCAACTAACATTGAGGATCAAAATGACTAACTCAGGTTCTAACTTAAGAAATTCAAAATTAAGCTAAGCTCAAATGCAAAATAAGCTAAGACTTAAGCTGAGCTCTTGGAAACTTAATCAACCACTACTATACTACTAATCTAAAGCTTAAAATCTAATTTTATAAGATAAAAATCTAAGTATAAAAGCTAGACATTAGTTACTACTATTTTTTGGTCTTTTTGAGTTTTTAATGAATTTTAAAAGCTAAATGGACTAAGTAATTAAGCTAAAAATTGAAAATCAAGGCCTAAACTCTATTAAGCTATATCTAATCTATAAGTGATCTAAATTTTAAAACCTAAAACCTAAATTTTCTAGCTAAGATTAAACCTAAAAGTGACAGCAGTACTAACTGCTGTTAGTACTGATGCACTTGGCAAGAGTTCAAAAGCCTAAATGCAGGCAACCAATGTGGTTACCTCTACACCTAATTCACTCACTAGGAGTGTAAAAACTAAAAGCAAGCAAGGTCTAAGCCTTAGAGGGTTTAGATTAAATTTTCACAAGTGAAATCACAAGGAAAATTCCCCTGGTGCTGAGACAGATTCAATAAGCCACAAAATCATTATAAGCTCAAACTAATGATTCAAAAGAACTTAAAACCTAATCAAATATGCTGATTCAACTAACCAAAAGGAAATCATTTAGTCACTTTGACTTTTGGTGGTCAAATATAGCTAAACCAAACACCCCTTTAAGAATTGACAGAATTTATAAAACATTAGAATCTAAGATCTAATTATCAAAACCTTATTACCAGATCTTAAACAGCTTATATTAAACTTAATAAACATAAATCAACAACTGAATAAGCTAAATTCTAAGATCTACACTATAAACTACTTATTTTTGGTTTTTTAAAGCTTTTTATGACAGAAATGAGAACTCTAAGATTTATGATATAATAAGCAAAAACAGATAATAAAACACACTTAATAAGCTAGAATAAAGGTAAATAAGCACTTATAGGCAAAAAGTTTAAGCTATTAAACTAATCTACACTATTAAGCATATATTTAAGCTAAAACTTAAAATGAAAGGAATATTAAAGAAGACTTACAACTGGATTCAGCTTAACAGAAGCTTAATAGAATAGCTACAAGCTCTAGCTTATCCAAATGGATAAGCTAGTATTAGTCCATGGGAGTCCTTCCACAATTGACTCCCCTTCCATAAGCCAAAATCCAATAAGTTCAAGGTAAGATAATTAACTT
>BQNB010066318.1:4710-19234 GCA_026074375.1 Tanacetum coccineum
CAAAGACACAAGGAAAACCTATAAGTTAAGCCCATGGTCAGTTACAAGCTTAATGTATAAATACCCTCTCCACATATGGAGAGGGTGTTGGTTGTTCATTTTATCACACACTCTTAATCTAATATTCTCTTCTTTGTTTCTCTCTATAGGTGTTCATCCAACCACATCTTTCTCTCTCTAAAACTCTAAACTAATTCCATTCTTTATGTGTTAAGATATTCTACAATATTGTTTGATTGATAAAATGTTGTTCTCTATCTTTTTATAACATGCTAGGCTAGATCCACTAGTATTTACTTATGATTGCATGAAACTTAGATTGTAGATCCATTTAATGTTGCTTCTTGTGATGGATGTGCACGTTAGGCTTTAGAAAACTAGCCATAAGATATTAAATTGGCATAAGCGTCTAGGGAAACGCGAGTGTGTAGAAAGGATACCATCGATAACAGTCTTCATACTACCTAACTCCTAATATGGTTGACCCCTCTTAAGATATTTCAATTGCATTTAATATACTCTTAGGGGCCTTGTAATAGTCTTCATACTACCTAACTTGTGCGTTGCCCTAACAGAATATTACGTAGACGTCGAGTTCGTATAATTCTTTCATGACTTAGGAAATACTTACACAGATCATCACAAGTGTGACAAAGCAACATGATTAGGAGAAGCAATCTAATGAGTAGTGCATGATTAAGTAAATACGTTCGTTTACCATATAAGTTACCACCAAAGTAGTTTAGATTATAATTTAGTTTAATTAGATAAAAAAACCTACCTCTCATACATATGATTTTACTTGCTTTTCATAAAATAAAAATACAAAAAGAATTTTCTCTCAATCTCATAGATCTCTGTTAGATCTTGACCGAGCCTTCCCAACCTATTCTCCTAGAGTATGATAACAACCCCCGAGTCCTTCCCTACTACACTATAACGGTTAGGTTCTCTGCCTAAGGAGTTGTAAAACTTCTTGTTGAAACCCTACGATGACCGCATCAAGTTTTTTGTGCTGCTGCCAGGGAATAGTTAGGTTTCGACCATTGTTTAACTTAGGTCTACTCGCTTGATTCCTATCAAGTGATATTTTATTTTTAGTATATTAGCTTTCTTATAGTCTATCTTTTCTTTGTGTTATTTGTTTCGTAAATCTTTTCGTTGACCTCCATGGGAGATAAAAATCCTATCCGTACCCTCGGAGATTACTCCAAACCTAGCCACAAAGGCTACAGGAACACCATTAAGCTCCTTGAAGGGAACAATGTGGTACCTCTTCGATCCGACACCATCCGGTTGGTGCAAAACGGATGCTCATTCCACGGACTTCGGTCCGAGGATCCAAACCAACATCTTAAGGATTTTTTAAAGCTAGTGGACTCACTTGACTTGATGTTGCAAATAGGGATAGAACGCGCCAGTGTTTATTTCAATTTTCCCTTCGTGATCAACCTAGAAATTGGCTTGAACGTCTTCCAGCAAGATTGTCTCAACATGGGAGGATCTTACTACTCGTTTCCTTGCTTAATTATTTCCATCAAGAAGGACTGTAAAACTTCGTAATGATATCCTTATATTCCAACAACATCAAGGAGAATCTCTTTTTGAAGCATTGACCCATTTAAAGGCCTTACTCTAAAAAATCCCTCATCATGGCATCGACCTTTGGCTTCAAGTCCAAATATTCTACGATCACATCAATGAAGCCCTAAAGAAAACCATAGATTACATCACTCAAGGCTGATTGAGGAAACTAAGTGCAAAAAAGGCTTGGGTCACCATCGAGAAGTTAGCCCAATACGAGGACGAAGGGTGGAATGACCCTGTCATCCCAAAAGAAGGGAGCCTTGACTACAAAATCCTGACATTGAGCAGTTACTTGGAGTCATGGAATACAAGGTTGATACACTCATGAAGGACGCATCTCGCTAATGGGAAGAAGCAAAAGAGTATTTGGGATGACAAGCAACAAAATGTATCAGCTACTCCCGGAACCATCACGTCAAGAGGAATTCACGCATATTGTGACCAACTTCATCCTCGATCAGGAAGAGAGATTCAAGCAACTCAAAGAATATATGGAAGTAATCATGGGCGATTTCATGCATCTCTCTTTGGAAGTCACAAGGAGGTTAAAGGAAAAGATGAAAGAGGATGGGAGCAAGATAAGAAAGATTGAAAAAATCACAAGATACCCTAACACCAAGGTTCTGGAACCCCTTACTGGGCACAAATTCTCAGAAATTCTTGCGATGAAAGCACCCCAATACCCCTAAACCTATCCTTACAAACTCCCTGTACATCGGATATGCTCACCCAATATTTTTAAATCCACCCCATTTTCGAAAGAACACCTTCTGCATTAAACCAGGTAAAAAACTTAGTGAGAACATCAAATCCCAACATGAAACAAAAAATCCCTTAGCAACCCTATTGACACCTCGTAACTACCCAAACGTTAAGGATGATAACCCTACCAAAAGCAAGATCCCGTCACACTACTCTTTCACACTCACAGAAAGTAATCGCGAATTTGACCCTGGAGGAGGGAAGGGTGTTGACTTTTCCTAAGGAAAGTCAAAAGTTGACGACTTCCTTTTGAAGGGAATTTGAAACAAAACCCCGATCCTGATGGCGTCAGGGATAACGTGTGATGCGATCGTGACGATCCAGGAAAAAATATAAAACCCCATCTCTTCCCTTATTCTCTTCCTAAAAAAAATTTATAACCTCCATAGCCGACCATTAACTCAGATCTTGCTACAAAAAGGGCAATCATCTCCATTCGGTAAGTGGTTCATCCCCCTCATTTTCACACTTCCTTCATCTCGATTCACTCTCAATTTCGCTCAATTACAATTTCACCCAATTGGTTAATACCACAAATCAATTGGTTGAAATTGAAGATAATCGTGCACTAATCAAAGTAGTTTATTATCAATTACGATATTGAATTGCTTAACCTCAATGCTTTTACAAAAAAAACTCAGATTTAGGTCATTGACCATGATTTCTGAATTTCTCATGGTGGGTCTGATCTTAAGGGGGTGTTTGGAAATGGGTTTATCGGAAAATAGCTTAGTTTTCCCTCGTAGTCTAATTTTTTAAACTAATGTCATTCTGATGGCGCCAGAGCAAAATCGCGACGTCGTCTAAACCCTTTGATCAAACACAACAAAAAATATGGTCCTAATTTAATTCGTTTTTGTATTGGTTTTGATGTAGACCATTAGAAAAAGAGCCACGAGTACAAGAGGATAATCGTTCACCTCTCAAGAAGTCTCATTGGAAGAAAAGATTCAGAGGTTTGGAGTATTCAAAAATGGCATGCACCAAATGCACCATGATGCTCTTACACGACACCCCATTCATTCTGGGGATGTCATTGATTGGGAATTCCTCGCTAACCTAGGTCTTGATCAAGCTTTCTTAGAGTCCATCAACAACGACCCTTTCTTCGACCCCCAATGGGTGAACCTCTTCTGAATCAATGAGCAGGTCTATCGAGAGTTAGTTCATGAATTCTTAGCTTTATTTGAGTTTGATGCCTCTCCTTGTAGGTATGATCCTGAACATTTGGGTGTTAAGTTTATATTAGAGGGCGAGCAAAGGGAAATTTCTCTTTTATATTTGAGATGGAGAGTCGGTTTATACACCAAAAGAAAATCTAGGGAAAACGTAACTCTAAATGGGTTCAGTAGGGTTGAGACGGTGAAGGCAAGTCACTTGCTAAAGGAATTTTGGCCAAGCATTAGGGAAGGTAGATTTAATGTGGGAAACACGAAAGTAGCCTCTATTAGGGACCCAAGGGTTAATCTAGCCTAGTGCTGCATCGCAATAACCATATCGGGTAGGAAGGAAAACACCAATAGGGTCACCGAGATTGACCTCTACTACCTTTATTGCATATACACTCAAGGGGTCGTGTGTAACATCCCTTATTGGCTTGCCAAGTACCTAAGAAATGTGAGGGAAAAGAACTTGATTTGTAGGGGAATGTTTGTGACTAGGATTGCCTGATCTTTTGGGTTGCTAACTAATGAAATGGTGGGTGCATTGAGTGTCGAACCCCTCCTTTATGTCTTTAAGAAAAAGTCATTAATCGCAATAGGGGTTGTCATGGAACTAAAAAATGGAGCATGCTTTTGGCCCGCAACACGAGAGGTTGAAGAGGATGATGAGGCCGAAGAGGGGGCTGAAGGGGAAGCGGGCAATGAATGGGTTGGAGGATCCGCCGACATATACCGCAACTTGAGCCAAGGTGATTGGTAGGTTCGCCAGGCACGATGGATGTACCAGCAAGATGAACATTGGGGGCGGCTTAACACTTGGATGGGGCAACAAGAAGAGTGGGCTAACTGGATGTATGATGACACCGTCCGCCAGTTCTAACACTTGTCCACCCGCGACAACCTAGACCCCCATTTCTAGATCGATCCATTCCTCGGGCATGAAGCCAACTACCCTCCCTTTGGTTATCATGGACCCATGCCCCCAGGCTATGTGTACCGCCTCGACCCCTCACATAATGGCTCTTCTTGATTACTCCTGTTTAATCCTGCACTCTTTATATTCTTTCATTGTTGAACAATTATGGCTTGTAATAGTTTAGGATTTGGATGTTCGAACTATTTTCTAGTTATTTGTTTGAATTAATTATCTATTAGTTTATTGAGTGTCTTGTGTTTTAATTCTTCTCGTTTATTCTTTTATGTTCGAATTGTTATGTAGTCATGCTTTGTTTTGTTTTTAACTTCGTCTTATTAACAATCAAAGGTATTTTGCATAAAATAAGTGTAGGGGAAAATATCTGGTTTATAAGAACCAATTCAAACATATAAAATATATTATTTAGATTAATCTGTGTCATTTTTGAGTCATATGATTGTAATGATTAATCTTAGGTTTTATGCAGTATTTTATGCAGAAAATAACTAATAAAATTGCGTGCAGAGATATTTTCAAGAAAAACAAAGAAGAAATTTTCATAGACGCTGGAGACAGCGTCATGATTCATCCTGACGGCGTCACGCCCCCAACCATGTGAAAATTCAAAAATTTTCAATTATTTTCGAAAAATAAATTATGCAATATCTAAAATTTTTGTAATTTTCTTGTAAACCTGCAGAGACCTAAGATTATATGATCACTTTCATCCTATCTTTACTGCTTTCATAGAGTCAACCCTAAAGTTTCGTTGTATATATCATTATCCCGCCAATTTTATGCCAGGTGTAGTTGTCTTTGTCTTTGATTCACTGGTTATATTTGATGAGAAAAAGCTTGGAAGTTCTTAGAAAGCTTCATTAGAAGATTCTTAAAGGATGATTTAACCAGTTATCACATGTTTTGTTAGGAATTAAATGTCTACATACTTAGTACCGCCAAGACAACAGTTAGTAGTGCTCAAGTTACAACTGCCAGTACTAACCAGTTAGTACTGCTATAGTAAGTTAGTACTGCCAGTACTAACTTAAGACTACTGAAGAACTTAAGACTGCCGAATGAAGATTAAGACTGCTAAAGAGATAAAGATGTATCAAGAGATTTGTATTGACTTATTCAGTGTATATCTTATAAAGTTAGAAGATTTGCTGTTATCTATTAGAATGATAGAAGATTTGTAGTTATCTTGTAAAGGACTCCTTGGTGTATAAAAGGAGGTCCTAGGTTATGGTTTTAAAAATATACACATTTACATACACACATTCATACGTTTTTTTATATATAGCTTCAAGGTTGTAAACCCTAGTACTACACAGAGTACTCGTATTATTGATAATAATAATATTAGAGCTTTTTAGTAATATCATTGTTCATACAGTTTATTGTTTCATTAATATTCTTCTAAGTATTAAAGATTAGATTCTGCATACTCTTTAGTATTCACAAAGTTTCTACCATAGTTGTTCTGGATTTATCCAAAGTAACTTAACCTTTACAAGCTAAGGAATCGATCTTAAGTTAGGATCAACACAACCGCAACTACATCTAAAGATCCAAAATCCAAACGAGGTATTTCTAGTAAGTATAGTCATCTTCAATGTGCACTTCGAAGGATGTGCAGGCGTCAAGGGTATATGATCCAGAACATGGAACGAAAGTGTGTAACAGCTAAACATTTAAGTTAATCAAGTTCTTCATGAGGGTGTATCATAACTCGCTGAAAAAGCTTCAGAAGATTTGACTGAAAATAACTTGAAACCTTGCATTGCTGCAACAATCATTGAAGATCGTAATGCTTTTCGCTCAAAAGTACCTGATCTTGTTTCTTAAGAATTTAATGCACAAGCACCAAAGATTATAGAAGAACTTTTCAAGAATTACGTACAGAGCAATGTTTCAAGTTCATCCTACCATAACTACTTCAACCGAAACAACTTCATCAACTGATCTTCAACACCAACTGTATTTAAAGATGAACAGAAGTCTTTAAGATCGAGCTAATGATCCAACATTATGGGAGGTATTGAAACTTAAGTTTGAAAAGTCTTCCACCGCTAATACTTCTTGTAGGGATGATGATATTTACGATGCTCCTCCTGAGGGGGAGAAAAGAGTGAAAAGACATAAGGCATCAAAAAGTTCAAAGTCTACAAGGGGTTCTTCGTCAAAACAATCAGCTAAAGATTCTACAACTTATGTGTCCAAGCAACAATAGCAACAACAGGAATGTGATGCATGGGTAGAAGAAACAGTTATTGATGAAGATGAGGTGATTCCAGAAGATGAAACACCTAAGCTAATCACATAACTTCAAGATGTTGATAAACGTGTTCCAACTATCTTTGATTATGAAAAAATAAAGGCTACACTGAATGATGCGTTAAGTAATCAATTCAAGAATGCAGATGAGTATGCCTATCATTTGGAACAAACAACAAACTTTATGGAGAATCAGATAGTTTGGGAAAGCAGATAAGAGGATATAAGACGTCCAGTACCAAGACCTCTCATATTCTTTAAACCACAAAGGAATCCTAATGAACCTCTAAGGTATTTGTATAACAAAGATCTATTCTTTCTAAAGTATGGAAATAATGAGGAGAGGAAGTATATTCTTTCGCTCCATAAGATACACGCAGAACGATTTCTAGAAGTTGATCTGGAAGAAAAGATGAATCGTTGTGAGAGGTCCCGTAAAGGAGAGTTTTCGATAGAGATGCGGTCAACGAGCTAAACTTCGGCAAGAAATTTATTTTTCGGTAACAAATTCATTTTGCGCCTACCATGAGCTTGTTTGATGTTGGCTCAAAGCAGGATTAACTCTTTATTGTGAATGAATATCACTCGGATGTTTGGCAAAATAACCAGTATAGCGTTAGGACCTCTTTATATATTTCTTGTTATTCACATTGTGTGACTTAGCAAGCAGAATTTGACAAGTGTCCTAATGAGATTTATGGATGATCTCTTTTGGCTCTAGACTCAATAGTGCACTTTGATTTTAGTGATCAGAGGCTGGAGCAGACTGCCACCTTTTCAATATCAACTAACTCGGAGTGAGAAAGTCGATAGAAATGCGTGTAATCTCCGTGAGAAATGAAACAAGAGTCTTTTGAGAGACCTTGAGTGGCTAGGGAGGGTTGTGCATAGCGTCACTGGGTCCATGACAGTTTTCAATGTCAGACAACACCTTAGTGTTTCCAACAGTTTATGTATTGACCCGATTTCTGCCTAAGTGTATGGAGGGCTTCTTTCTTTACACCCTTTATCCTTATATTTCTTTTTCATTCTTCAACCCCTTCAATGCTTACCGAGACTTCATAACTAACACCTTGTTGGGTTTGTTCCAGTGTTAGTTCCATCTCAGTCGGCATTATTCCCTTTTCTTACTTTTTCTCCTTTTATCATACCTAAGGACTTCTATATTAACTAGTAGATATCCCTGGGTAGATCCCTCCGATTCTGGCTGGATCATAAGATTTGAATACCTATGCCTAACCACCTTATATCTCCATAAATTTAAGAACATGGTCGGTCTTTTGGGTATTTCATCACAATCCTTCCAAAAACATTGAAAATTTCAATCAAAGTGTTTGATATAAATATCAAAAGATTTACACTTTGAGAGTTTTTCATCATCACTAAAAGCTCCCCCTTAACATGTGCATCGATATCGTAGCACATGCTAAGCGTAGAACGCACAGAGTCCTTTTTACTTAATCACATATATTTACAAGCATGTTCAGTTTAATCACATTTTCTCCCCTTATCCAAAATGTTAATCCCTTGATATTTTAGATATCAATTGATTAAACGTTCAGGGACAAAATGTTACACAAAACTATTAGGAACATTTTAATGCTCCCCCTCAATATTTGAGAGAATATAAGTTACATATCTGTAGTATGTAAATAATGATAGTATTTAGAATTGTTTTACACAACGCTAGATATAAGTTCAATATATCTCAGTGGCTGTTAGGTGATATCGAAGCTAGTAGTCACTTTAGACCACTCAGGGCACTACGCAGTTACCTCCATACACTAGACAAGTATATTGGGTTCTCAGAGAACAAAGAATATTATGTGTCACTCTGTAAAAACGTTTGTATGTAGATAATAGTCCTACGTATCTCATATAGCTGATGTAATGATTAGATGTCCGTACTAATAGACCTGATATAAAGCCCGAGTGTTGGCATATCGGAGTGAAGACTGTTATGTATGCAAGTGTGTTTATCGATCGCTGTACACTCTCTCGCAGTAGGAAAATTAAGTTCCCCTGGATAAGAGCAATTTTCTCTCTAGCAGGAATAGCAGTTGATATAAAAATTGGCAAACACCAAAGTCACACTAAAGTCCGGATATCGCAATAATATCTCCCTCAACCAGTCAAGTCGGAACAATGGATAAGACAACCTAAGTCACATTATGTTCTGTATAATAGTGAACTACAGAGTCTTGATATGCTGAATTAGTTAGATCATAATACTTATAGGAAACTTACATACTATGTGTACAATCATTTTATCAATACTTTCTACTGTCTTTTAAGATCATAGTAAGCTTACGGGACTTTGACCTAGCTATCTCGGTGTAGAAAATCAGTAATTGAATCAAGAAAGAATACTTTTCTTACCACCCACCCTTAACCCACCAAAATCAGTAATAAAATGTTTTTAAATGAATAATTACTCCTAACACACCCTTCACACCTACTGGGACTCAAATCGATGTACTACAGAGACGTTAATCGCACGACGTGTCTAATTCCTCCTACTGTGATTGATAATACGTGCAAACCATAAGATTCTAAAACAGCCTAAAATCAAGACGAAGCTTAACCTCATAAAAGCTAAACTAGAAAGCTAATCTCAAAACAGAAGGCTACTGGACACTAGCAAGTATACCATCTACTCCTGTCACCCTTTGCTAGGTTTCTCGACACGTCGGAATCATGATATAAAAACTTTATACGTCATTATATATTACGATGATGTGTTTGTAAGACATTCAATTACCGCTTAAATCCTAGCTCCTGATAGCTGAGAATTGCACATGTTCAACAGGCATGTTGTTGCATGAAACGACATGAAAGTATCTTCTCGTAAGACTTGTCACTATAGTCTTTTTATCAAACCCTATTGAGGTGGGTGACAATGAACTCCTAGAACAATAGAATGTATTTTAAGGCAACTGAATTCAGACTATGTCCGCAATTAGCAAAATAAGCTCCTATTAAAAAGATTTTAAGATCGAATAGTTTCTAAAAGCTCTGTTTAGTTAAATTCTACTAATTAACTTCCCTTCAAAAATCTATGTTCGTCACTATTATTTAAAAACTTTACGCTCCGTTGAATTGTCGCTAGAATAGTGATCTATAATCTTAGAAAGTAAGTTTTAATAAGATTTTTTGAAGACTATTATCAGCCCCTCTCCACATTAATGACCCCGTTTTCTATCTTAAAAGAAGCCTGATCTTGTATATATCATTGTTTGACACCGCAGTGGTCCGAAATTGTCTTTGAAAAATCTTTTTATTATCTAACTATAAAAAACTTGATTCATTGTGAAAGACAAACTTTATTTACACTCAAAATAACTAAAAGGATCGCTCCTCTCTATATATCCTAAACCCACATAAAGCGAACAGATCACGTATACACATTCTATGGACAATATGAAAAGCCACGGGTTTGTCGATGCAAAGTTATCACCAAAGCACCTCTTTGACAACATGGTTCAATAAAGATTGACCACCATCGGTACCAATGAACCGTGAATAAAATATACACAGTTAGATAGTGGTCTAAGCGTTTCCTTCTTGAGAGGAATTATCTTGACTTTAAGTTGAATGACACCATGGCGTTGCTCAAAGTCTGAAATTAATAGCAAGCCAGATGGCAGCTGTGTGTACACTTCCTTGTTTGTGAGTAACTTTCTGCTCGGCGAGTGGTCAGATAATAGACTGTTATCCAAAGTTTTTATGTGGCTCTAAGATATAGAAGTGTACAAACCAATGACAGTACCAAGGGTAGTGTTGTAGTATGGCTACAGATGTGTGGTCAATGAAGCTGAGTTTGCAGTGTGTCACTAGGGACGTGTGTGTTCTCAGTTCTCTTGTGTGTTCTTTGTGAGATAGACTATAATGCGTTGATGTTGATCATACCTAATGTGATTTTTGCTCGGCTGTGTTGTGTTTACCAACGCAAGTAGAGAGTCTCTAATTGTTGCTGTTTTTCTAAGAATTGGTTTCTGTTGGACTGATATGTGATGTTGTGTATTGTAGTGTAGATATGTTGTTTTGTGCGTTAGACGAGCTGTGCTAGAACATGTCTTGTTTCAGACTGTAGGGTGACTCTCTATGAGTAGAAAACAGAAAATATTTTTAATGATATATAGACTATATCTTTTAGGGGTGGCTCGTCGTACTCTGCGAAGTGTGTGTTATAACTGTGTTGTTTTAGACTCATAGTGCAGTACTTTATACATACTATGAGGTGTAACTCGCTCGTGTTCGACCATAGTGTTGTAGTGTGAGATCGCTCGCAGAATGATGACCGGGTTGCTATCTGAAATAATAGCAAGCCATTTGGCATGTTTTGAAAACATTTGAACTTCTGCTCGAACTTCATTTACAGCCTCGTATCATTATTGAATGACATTTCTAAGACCGTAAATGTTATCGATTTTCAGAAGACATGCCATTTTTACCTCTTTTTATATTTTCTCATTTTTTAATTTTTTCTTTGGTTTTTAAAATTTTATATTTTTGTATTTTGTTTTTATAAAAATTTTGAAAAATGAAAAATCTTTTTGGTTTTTATGGTTTTAAAATATATACATATGATACAGGATATTTGAATAGGTACCACTACTATTCATCAACTTCATCTGCCAATTGTTTCAGAGTCTCCGGCGTAAAACTTCGCATTCCCAGCTTGTTGATCAGAAATTCAATTCTATTTCGGCCAAGAGCTTTAGTGAAGATGTCTGCCAGTTGATACTCCGTATTGACAAAGTAAAGTTCGATCACCCCATTCTCAACATGCTCCTTGATAAAGTGAAATCTGATGTCTATATGCTTGGATCTGGAATGTTGAACGTTGTTGCAGCATAAGGCAATAGCGCTTTTGTTATCACAGTACATTGGAATTTTATTGAATCCAAAGCCATAGTCGGTAAGCTGTGATCTCATCCAAAGGATTTGAGCACAACAGCCGGACAAAGCAATATATTCAGCTTCCGTACTGGATATCGCAGCGCTTTTCTGCCTTTTAGACGACCAGCTAACAAGTCTATCACCCAAAAGTTGCATACTACCAGAAGTGCTACGGCGTGTATCTTGACAACCAGCATGATCCGCATCTGCAAATGCTGTTAGAGCAATCGAAGAATCCTTCGGATACCATAGACCCCGATGTACGGTTCCTTTTAGATACCGAAAGATCCTTTTTACCGCATTTAAGTGCTTTTCGGTAGGCCGAGCCTGATACCGGGCACACATGCATATAGCAAATTGTAGGTCAGGTCTACTGGCTGTAAGATAAAGGAGGGTGCCAATCATACCACGATAGTGTGACGGATCTACGGCTTTCCCTTCTTTATCCTCATCCAGTTTGGATTTCTCCACCATTGGAGTATCCACTGGGTCACAAGAGTCAAAACCGTATTTCTTTAAAGATTCAAGGGCATATTTTGACTGGTTAATAAAGATGCCTCTGGGACTTTGAGAAATCTGTAATCCTAAGAAAAATGAGATTTTGCCCATCATTGACATCTTAAATTTTGAACACATGATTTTAGAAAATAGATCACAAAGTTCAGGTGTAGATGCAGCAAAGATAATATCATCGACATAAATTTGTACCAGAAGTAATTCCTTGCCGTCTCTGCGGATGAACAATGTAGGATCCACTGAGCCTTTGGAGAAGTCTTGGGATATCAAGAACGAAGACAACATATCATACCACGCGCGTGGAGCTTGTTTCAACCCATAAAGAGCTTTCTTTAGCTTATACACGTGATTGGGGTTATCTTTATCCACGAACCCATCCGACTGGCTAACATAAACCTCTTCCGGCCGATTACCATTCAGAAACGCAGTCTTCACATCCATTTGGTAAACGACCATGTTCATATGAGCAGCAAACGCGAGAAAAATCCTTATAGCCTCTAATCTTGCAACCGGAGCAAAAGACTCTTCAAAATTGATTCCCTCCTCTTGGCGGTAACCATGGGCTACTAACCGAGCTTTGTTCTTTAGAATTCCTCCCAGTTCGTCTAGTTTTACTTTGTATATCCACTTTAAAGTAATCACCATAACTTTGTCTGGTCGGGGTATGAGCTCCCATACTTCAAGTCGTTCGAACTCATTAAGTTCTTCTTGCATTGCTTCAATCCAACAGACTTGAGTCAAAGCGTCTTTATACGTCTTGGGTTCAATAGCAGTAAGTCCAAACGCAACATGGTACTCTTTCTACCACTATGTGAATATAGAGATGGTTTCAAATAAATAATTTTTATCAATAGAGAAAACTCATATTGATAAAATGATTTGAACTACTTATTGGGGATTTTATCCCCTTTTTTAGCCAATGCTGAATCGATGACCTATGTATTGTGTATAAAGTAAGAAAAACTTCTTGGATTAAAAAAGTAAAGAATTTTGCTGACAGTTACATATTTTTTGTTTAGTCAGAAGAGTCCTCCGATTTTTTTTTCTTGGATTAGTTTGATATTTTGATTTCATTTTGAAATATGACAAGAGAATAGAGGATAGGCTCATTACATTAACAATAAAGATATGGTAATTTACATTGAGCGTGAGAGCCAAATGAATCGAAAGATTCATGTTTGGTTCGAGAAGGGATCATGGAATTTTTGAAATGAATGGAAAGATAATCTACTTTCATTAAGTGATTTATTAGATAATCGAAAACAGAATCTTGAATACGATTAAAAATTCAAAAGAATTGCGCGAGGGGGCCATCGAACAGCTGGAAAAAGCCCGAACTCGCTTACGGAAAGTAGAAATAGAAGCAGATTGTTAGGAATAAATCTTCTTGTAACTTAATACTGCCAACAGTACTAAAGGAGTTAGTACTGTCAGCATAAAGTTTGTACTGCCAAGGAAACTTAATACTGCCAAGTGAAGAAGTTTGTACTGCTAAATAGACAAAGCTGATGATATGAAGATAAGAATGCATGGAGAGCATTTCGGGATGTTTAGTTTTGAATTGTAACTGTTCCTAATAGATAGGCAGATATATGTTGTAAAGGGCTCCTTGTATTTCAATAAAAGGAGATCCCTAGAGTAGTGATAGTTAGAACTTTAAGATATACACTTAGAGAGAATTTGTAATAGCTTCAAGGTTGTGTAACCCTAGTACTTAGAGAGTACTCGTATTATTTATAATATTGAAGCAGTGATTTTGGTATTTATTGTTTGTGAGTGATTGTTACTGTTTCATAATGTAGCTGATCTTCTTACAAAAGGTTTTGATGCTGGTAGATTTCAGTACTTGGTTTCAAGCATTGGAATGCTAAATCCCTAAAGTCTAACTCTCTTGGTTGTTTTTGTAAAGTTTGTTTTCAGTTAGTACTGTTAATCTTTGTCAAGTAATACTGCTAGGTCTCATTAGTACTGCTAGCTATATTTAACACTGTTTGATAAAACTATTGCTTATAATTAGTCCTGCTAATTATATTTAACACTGTTTATTAAAACTGTTGCTTCTAGTTGGTACTGCTAGTTATGTCTGTGTATCTTTGTTAATCTTGTGAATAACACTTAATACTGTTAAAACATGAAACATGTTAGGATTATGTTTTTCTTGGTGTTAAGCTAACTCTTTCAGGATGAACAATAAGGTGTCATATTTGTCACTCCATAGTGTATCATTTAAGGGGAGGAATCATGCTGGTTGTTCTTAAAGTGTTGGTTGTTACACCACACCACAGATGGTCATATCAATGCACCATGTGTTTACCATAAAGCATTGGCTAGTCCAAAGCAAACGGCTATTGGTAAAGACTCTACAAATCCGTTTATAATTGATAGTTTACTCAAAACTATA
>BQNB010066318.1:19487-34611 GCA_026074375.1 Tanacetum coccineum
CCCCCCCCTAATCCATTAGAATTAGGAGTAGGAATGACATAGGATTAATCTAGATTGAAACTAACATAGAATAACTAAAATACTGGTAGAACTAGGAATTAACGTTCTCGCTCTTAGTGATCGACACCCTACTTACCAACAAAGCTACAACTCACCGGGTACACTGCTCGTTAAGGTGTTGTTTTAGGTAAAGTCAGCAAAATATAAATAGTAAAACTTGATAACAATAAATACCTACACACAATGACACATCAGTCTTATTTTGGTGTTTGATGCATATATTGGTTGTGTTTTAATGTGCATTAAATGTTAACGTGTTTTAGTATGATTAATGTTCGAATTGGTTTTGTTTATTTATAAAAAAAATTTATATATATGCATAAATGATTTCTAGAAATTAATATGGACTAAAAGCACTCGTTCATTATGCTTATTGTATATATATTGATATGTACACTTTGCTAGATCGTGTTGCGATATATATGTAAACTTGTTATTTCTTTCAACTATCTGTAACGCATGGGTTTAGTGGTTCCCGAAAGGGATCCTGCGACTGAACAACACAAGAATAAACATTTTACAACAGCATTTTAACAATATTAAAATTATGTCGTAATCATTACTAGGAGTTGATTATTTTCCATGGGGATTTAACCTTATTGATAAGTTTAAAATACACATGTCCATTTATGCTTAAAATAGCCCAAATAAACCCAAAACAGACCAAAAATGGCAAAAATATGCTTGTATGTGTGTTTTGTGTGTGCAGGTACGGATATATCAAAAATCACAAGAAAATAGTCAAAAACAAGCAAGCACGGACACGAGAACGGAAGAGTGAATAAAAGCCGGAAGCAAAAGCCAGAAGCCAAGCCAGGAAAAGTCAAACCCTCAGTCAAAGTGGTCAAATCATTGTCAACAAAAGTCAACAAGACCTAAAATTTTCCATTTAAGCCCCTCAACTTTTAGAAAAATTCATAAATGGTCCCTAAACCTTATTGGGCCTGAAAAACCCTAGGAAACCCTATCCGGATCCCACTAAGCCCATAAGCCCAAATCATAGCCCAACTCTCTTTTATAAACAACTACAAGGACTACTCTTGCCATTTCCGAAAATCCTTTTACACTAAAAAGGGAGATAAGAAAGAGAGGGACTAGAAATGACAATTGGCTAAAGTTAAAACTGAATTAACTCGTTCAGTTATAAACTTGGCGCCAAGACCCATTTACTGTTCATTGTCACTTTCATTTCACTAGCCATGGTTAATTAGAGGGCAAATCCAAATCAAAGGGTGTGTTAGTCAATTCAAGAGCTCCTTAACACAAATGAAGGGTCAAATCAGTCTTTATCAAGGGATTACTTAACCTCACTCAAGCTCTAGGCTACGTGGACATGAAGAAAGCACACATAGTGATGGGTTTTTGTGCTAATCTACTCACAAAAGAAGCATAAACTGTCATAATCAAAGAATGACAGCTTGGTAATCGTCAAGTGTCCACAAATGATCCAACGGCTATTAATCATGATCTAATGATTAAGAGATTCAAGGGATGATATTGAAGGATTGGAGAGCAAGGCAAAAGAGACTAGAAGCTTCACCTGCAGCCTATAAATAGAGCGTCACTCTTCACACATACAGACGTAGCCTTAGAATTTAGTTTTAGCTTAATTTTCAATTTCTAGCTTAATTTTGTTTTAAAACCTTGTAACTTTCCTTTTAAGTATTGTAATCAAACTTTTTATTAATGAAATTTAGTTGTTTTTAATCTTTTAAAATCTTTTTAATTCATAAGCTCTCATTTGTCTTATTTGATATTAAGCTAAAGCTCAGTAAGCCCTCATAAGCTCAAAATCAGCTCTAATAAGTCTATAAGCTTATTATGGAGCTCAACTCACCTTAATCATACTTTAAACCTGTAAAATCAGCTTAAGTTCTATTTACCTTTGGATTTGGATTTATGAGCTTATTTGGAAGAGAGATCAATCCTGGAAGGATCTCTATAGACTTAACTCCTAGCTTATTAATAAGCTAGGAGAGCTTGTAGCTGCCTTAATTGGTTCCTCTTGTTTAGCTAGAGGAATAAGTAAGTCTCTCTTTATTTTCCTTGTTTTTTAGCTTAAATAGTTGTTTTATTGCTTTATATCCTAGATCTGCTTATTTGCTTATTAAGATAGCTTATTAGTGTTTATTTATGGATCATATAGCTTAATTGTCCTAATTGTGTATCTGTTTTTGATTTTCTTAGTTTAGATCATAGTCTTTCATATAATTGTCTTAAAAACCTTAAAAAACCAAAAATAGTAGAAAATAAGTTTAAATCTTAGATTATTGCTTAATCAGTTGTTAATTCATGTTAGTTAGGGTTGTTATAAGCTAAAAATCATCTAGTATTAGGCTCTTGATAAATAGATTTCATTTTATGAAGTTTTTTAAATCTGTCAATGAGTTAAAGGAGTGTTTGGTTTAAGCTAATTTGACTATCTAAAGTCAAAAGTTTTTGTGCAAACCTTTTGAGACAGCTTTGATTTCAGTTAAAAACAATAGGAAATGAGTTTTCATAAGTTAGTTTTGAAAATTTAGAGAGTTTGAGCTTATTTTAAGTGTGCCAGCACCAGGGGAATTTATCTTTGATTTCACTGGTGCAAAATTTGATCTAAGTTTTAAAGGGGTTAGATTTTGCTTGCATTTTATTTGTGCACTCAACTTGAGTGTGTTTAAGTGCAGGTTTACCCCTTAGGTAACCTGCACTATAACTTTGCACTTGTGCAAAGTGCATCAGTAGGAACTAAGGAGTTCCTACTGTCACTTTTAGCTTAATATTTAGCTAGGTAATCCTAGGTTTTAGTTTCTAAGGTTAGAGTAGGATTAAGATTAGGTATAGCTTAATTCATTTTAAGACTTATTTTTAGTTTCCAAGCTTATTTACTGTAGAACATTTGCTTTTAAAAGTCACTAAAAAACCAAAAACACCAAAAACAGTAGGGTAAAAGCTTTATGATTAAATTTTAGATTTCTTAGTGGTAATAACTGTTTTAATAGCTTAATTTCATAGCTCATTAGTTGTTTTTCTAGTTTGCAAAAGCTTGAAGTCTAAATTGGCTTATTGAGCTTTTAAGCTTAATTGGTTTTTGTGATGTTTGGCTTAATCTTTGAGTTTGATGGTTTATTATCATTTTCAGTAGCTTAAAAGAGTTTCTAGCTCTATTTTCTTGTTATTTTTAGCTCAAGCAACTTATAAGCTATCTAGAACACTTTTTCTTTTTAAAATTGAGCTTAATTTGAGCTTAATATGGCTGTTTAAGTGAGAATAAGCCCAAACCCCCACTTTCTGTGACAACTTTTTGATAAGCTGTTTTTAAGCTTATTAGTTAGTTTCAGTTTAGGTCTCTTTATTAAAGTAGCTTATTTTTGTGTCCTTTATAAATCCTAGTAATTAGTTTTTCATAAAAGTCAAATATTAAAAAAAAGAGCAAAAAGGGTTGCCCACACTCGAACCCACGACCTCACACTTATAAACCCAACGTGTTAACCAGTTTGCTTCAATAGCTCATCCATCCATATCACGCACAATTTAATACTAGTACACGATTTAATTTCCCTTTTCAATAATAAGCCGTAGCTATATAAGCTCATTTGAGGGCTTATTCGTTTAGCAAAATGGTTTTTTTTATTTTTCTTGTGTTCCTGCTAGTGTTTAAGATTTACCCTGAATTTTTTAGATTTTTCCAGCTTAAATTTTATTTTTAATCAATTTTCGAAAGTAAAAATCTTAAAAAAATACATAAAAAATAGAAAAAAGTTTTATAAAAATACAAAAAAATAGTTTTTAGTTTTATTAAAATAGCTTAAGGTTTACATTCAGTAAAATCATTTTCACCACTTTTAGATTTTAATTTTCATTTTTGAGCTTTAATTTCTAATTTTAAAAATAGGATTTAAATTTTTAAAATAGTTTTCTGAGTTTTTATGTTATTTTAGACTTTTATAAGGTTAAAAATCATTTTTCCAAATTTTTAGTACTTAATTTGCTATTTTTTTAAAGATGTAATTAGATTAAATTAGTTTTTAATTCATATTAAATTCAAAAATAATCAAAAAAATGTTTTTCTTTTTCCTAAAATTTTATTTTGTCCTATCTTAGGTTTAGAAATTTAGTTTACATTTTTAGGAGTAAAATTTAGTTTACTTGCTTAATTGTCGCATTTTATTTGTTTCCCGTTATTTGTTAAGTGCTTTGAGTGTTTTTAATTGCTTGTTTTTAATTAAGTAGTTATAGAAAACCCAATCAATCTTCGAACCCATTCAAATCAAAATTCAATATCAAGCGAGGTTTCAATTTCTCAAATCGTTGGGAAAACGACCCGGGAAATCAAACTTCCCAGTTAACATACGTATATTATATATTATATATATATATATTTTAAAGAGTGAATTTTCCTTAGGGAATTTTCTTAATTGCTCTTATGAAAATATTATATTATATAGTGTATATTATACCATATCACTTATCTGTAGTAATTTAATTACTTATACTTGGAAATATTATAAACTAAATATGGTAACCATAATTTTATAAAACACATGTGCATTATAAAAATATAAGGGATGTTTTTAATGCATAGAAATTTAAAACAAAAAAAATGTTTAAAAAAAATGTTAGTGTTATAAGGATGTATGCATGCTTCCTTATACATAATTTTGGTACATTGTAATTTTATCAAAATTTTAATAACCGAAAAATTAAGTCATTTCCTATCTAAGTATGAGATTCCTTGAGTTTGTTTTCTTTCTCTAAGACAATCTTAGGTGAATTGCAAAATAATGTAATATAATAATCATATGGTCAGACCTGAGACTATATAATTATTGATTTTGTATTGGACGACTTATATCGAGTATGGTTGGTCAAACCTTTAACCCAAGGCATACGATGGGGCGAAACATGCAAACTTGACAATGTTATTATGAATTAATATTGCCTTGATCTTGACATTATAATTTTAGATTATGATGCCTTGGGCCCCATAAAACTAAGAGTTGCACATGTAGGCAATTATCACCCGCTGATTATCTTTTGAGTTTACCATTTCTAGTAGATCAACTGCATTAATGGTAAAACGTCAAGTTGGATGTTAGACTCTTGTTAAAAATAATTGTTTATTTATATAAACATGGGTAGTTATTTTTTTAAGAGATTATTTTATTAGAAATACTAGAAATTGAACTTTGCAAGTTCTTTTAGTATATTAATGCAACGTATACCGTAAACAAAGGTTTGTTCTTTACGTTTGAAAGATAAATCGTGTCTATTTTCCTTAGGAAAATAAGACTATTTCCTATAATTTTTACTTGCAAAAAACTTATAATCGGAATAAAAGAAGGAAATATCACCACAAAACTGGAAAAGGCAATAACTAGAGAACTCGTATCTATAGTTGTTTCCTTAACCCATTAAGAGGCGCTACACACCCTTGTGGTAAAGTGAACGGACAAAGGAGGAATTACATGCCAATTTTCAAGTTAATAAATAGCTTAGATGGCTAGAACTTGAACACACTTCCTTGCATATCTAAGTACTTGCTTACTAGTCCATGCGACTCACATTAGCAATAATGTGTAGATATTCAACAAATGGAAAGGTAAATTACAAATTACTTTCACTACTGAAGGAACACTCACAATGTTGTCCGATCTAGTAGGAGCAATGCATTTAATAAATGAAAATAACAAACTTGCAATGTTGTCAAATTCAGTAGGAGTTATGAGTTGTTTAACTCTTAGGCATCTTACTTTATTTATGGCTTGGCATGAAATAATAAATTACTTTCCAAGTATGAAACATCTTTATTTAGTAAAAATCACAGTGTATTATCTTATGATAACTTGTTGCCTTTGAGATGTAGCTTCTATTTTATGTTATCTACAAGATAGTTATGCATGATTCCTTATTAATGAATAGCGTTCTATATATACACTAGTTGTGTTAATATTTTTGAGCTTGACTTGATTCATATTCTATCTATGACACTGTCATATTGTCGATACAAACAAACTAACTAGTGTGGTGTTGTTTTATGCAAAGAAGTTATACCCTGCACTAGTGGGGGAAATCTTAATTGTGTGTAAGGAACAACATTGAAAAATATGACTAATGGTTTTTCTTGACTGCAAAGTAAGAAAATTATTACTCTACTAGGACTCTACACACTTAATGTATGTAGCCTTATTAAGAAAATATGTCAAGATAAAAAGGTAAGCTACATGATTATGTTTTCTTGTAAATCATAAACATGAAGTTTGAAATTAACTTGAAATTACTATTGAGGCCATGTGTCGGCACTCATTTTTACTTTAGCTTAACAATTGTTATGTCTTCTTGTTAAGACATGTACATTAAGTCTTTTACTTGTGAAAAGACCTATAGAGTAAAGTAAAAAAGTTAACCTGTTATGTCTTCTTGTTAAGACATGCACATGAAGTCCTTGACTTAGTTAAAGACTTATATGAAATAGTAATGAATTGGATGTTTATGTCTACTTGTTAGTACATACACATTAAGTCATTGACTTGATCAAAGATTTATAAAAAGCATGCATTTGGCTTAGTAATACTATTGATACCATTACGCTTTAACATAAGTTGGTAAATAGAAAAAGCCATAAAGTATAAGTTCATCTAGTGAATTGTGAGTTTGCCTCACTATTTCAATCTTATTGGAATACTACAGTTTTATGGTATGTCTAACAAGGGTAATCAAACTATATATTGATATTGTTTTGATTCATGATGACCTTAACTTATTTAACTCCAAAAACAGATCAAGGTTAGATAATTGAGTATGTCATGGATATACCCAAAAAGACTCCAACCTAGAAGGTTAATTAGGATATTGTTCTAGTAGTAAAATGTGTCTTAATTGAAGTTCTAAATTTATTAAAATCTCTTAAAGATTAATATTAACAAAAGCCTAGAACTGTTAAGTGTATTTTGTTGGATACCCAAAGGAAACGATGGGATACCTTTAACATCCCCATTTTTACAACACAGCAGAACACAATCATGGGGTGCTAATTGATAGTCACAAGGTACAAGATATAAAGAACGAATCTAAAAGAGACATTTTGAAAATTTTGTAATCCATTCGATAAATATTTAAAATCAGAGTTTAACAAAACATAGGGAATAACTTAGTTTAACAAACGAGGTCCCAACATGGAAACATACATAACAAGTTTTGTAAAAGTTTCTTCGAATGGATCGTAATGAAAATCTTCAAAAAGACTTCGTGCGACTCCAAGTAGGCAAGCAAGCAAGCATGAACCTTATGAACCTGAGATAAAACATGCTAAAAAGTCAACAATAATGCTAAGTGAATCCATAGAGTTTATAAGTAATAAATGTAGAACACAAGTATAGTTCATTGAGCAACATTGTAATGCATACAAGTCATGTATAAATTTTATTGCTTAATTGATGTGTATGAAGGAGAGATTACGCTTAGAAATGATGATCAATCTTTAACCCTTAAATGTAGTAATACTCTTTCTATTTCACACAACAATCTCGAATCGTTGAAGAAAGTCGATCTCATTGATGTCACGTGTGAAGAATACTCACAAGAAGTCTTAGATTTTTCCGACTCAGTTGCATATGGCAATCCTTCTCCCGGATACGATCCGATTGTTTCAAATTCTTCTCCGACACTCACTCCGTTCGAGGAAAGTGATTTTCTACTTTTTGAAGAAGCTGATGCTTTTATAGCAATCGATGACGAGCAAACTTCACCAGAAATTAATGCTATGTACTATGATCCCGAGGGTGACATTCTCATTCTCGAAGCACTTCTCAATAGTGATCCATTACCTCCTTAACCAAACCAAGGAGATTATTTACCAGAAATTCGAAGAGACCTTAAAATAGTTGAACCAAAGAAGTCTTCAATCGAATATGCTGTTTCTTATGAACCAAAGAATGAACCTCCCGAGGTTGAACTTAAGGACTTACCTCCTCATCTCGAATACGCATTTTTAGCAGATAACAACAAGTTGCCTGTTATAATTGCCAAAGATTTGAGCGATGATGAAAAGACCGCTCTCATAAAGGTTCTTAAATCCCGAAAGCAAGCAATTGCTTGGAAGCTCTCTGACATTAAGGGTATAAACCCGGAATTTTGTTCTCATAAAATTCTAATGGAAGATGACTATGAACCAGCGGTCCAACATCAGAGAAGGGTTAATCCAAAGATTCATGATGTCATTAAAAAAGAGGTTGAAAAACTTCTTGACGCTGGATTGATCTACCCAATCTCGGATAGTCCTTGGGTGAGCCCAGTACACTGTGTACCAAAGAAAGGAGGAATGACCGTAGTAACCAATGATGATAACGAATTAGTACCGACAAGACTTGTAACAGGATGGAGAGTATGCATAGATTATCGTAAGTTGAACGAAGCTACAAGAAAAGACCATTTCCCTTTACCGTTCATGGATCAAATGCTTGAGAGACTCGCAGGAAATGAGTACTATTGTTTCCTCGACGGTTTCTCGGGTTATTTCCAGATTCCAATTGATCCAAATGACCAAGAGAAGACCACATTCACTTGCCCATACGGAACGTTTGCTTATCGCCGCATGCCTTTTGGTTTATGCAATGCGTCAGGCACGTTTCAAAGGTGTATGATGGCAATCTTCCATGATATGATTGAAAAGACAATGGAAGTCTTCATGGA
This sequence comes from Tanacetum coccineum, assembly GCA_026074375.1. Taxonomy (NCBI): domain Eukaryota; kingdom Viridiplantae; phylum Streptophyta; class Magnoliopsida; order Asterales; family Asteraceae; genus Tanacetum; species Tanacetum coccineum. Next base: position 28,218 of record BQNB010066318.1, read on the forward strand.
TGATTTCTCGGTTTTTGGAGATTCTTTTTCTACGTGCCTCACCAATCTAGAAAAAATGCTTAAACGGTGTGAAGACACCAACTTAGCTCTAAATTGGGAAAAAAGCCATTTCATGGTGAAAGAAGGTATCGTACTCGGACATAAGATCTCGAAGAAAGGAATTGAAGTCGACAAAGCTAAGATCGATGTGATTTCTAAGCTACCTCACCCAACCACCGTTAAGGGAATTCGAAGTTTTCTCGGGCATGCTGGTTTTTACCGCAGATTCATCAAAGACTTTTCAAAGATCTCTCGACCCATGACCCATCTCTTAGAGAAAAACACTCCTTTTATCTTCTCGGAAGATTGCATTCTAGCCTTTCAAACATTAAAAAAGAAGTTAACCGAAGCTCCAATTCTCATTGCTCCGAATTGGGACCAACCTTTTGAAATCATGTGCGATGCAAGTGATTATGCAATAGGTGCGGTTCTAGGGCAAAGGATTGAGAAGCATTTCCGACCAATTCATTACGCAAGCAAAACCATGACCGAAGCAGAAACAAACTACACAACAACGGAAAAAGAGATGCTTGCAGTTGTTTACGCTTTTGAGAAGTTTCGATCATATCTAATCATGAACAAAAGTGTTGTTTACACGGACCACTCCGCATTGAAATACCTCTTCAACAAGAAAGACGCCAAAGCAAGATTGCTTAGATGGGTCTTACTTCTTCAAGAATTCGATTTTTCAGTAATTGATACCAAGGGAGCTGAAAACTATGCAGCCGATCACCTCTCTCGTCTTGAAAACCCGTATGAGAATGTTTTTTATCCTAAGGAGATTAATGAAACCTTTCCTCTTGAAACATTGAACACCGTGACTTCTCATGATAATCAAAATACCTCGTGGTTTGCCGATATAGCAAATTACCGCGCGGGGAATTTTCTCATCAAAGGAATGTCAACCCAACAAAAGAGGAAGTTTTTCAAGGATATAAAGCATTACTTTTGGGATGATCCCTATCTCTTTCGTACATGTGCAGATCAAATCATCCATAGATGTGTATTTGGCCAAGAGGCTCTTGAAATTCTCAAGGCTTGTCATGAAGGACCCACCGGAGGCCATCATAGTGCTAATATCACCGCTCGGAAAGTATTTGATGCCGGTTTCTTTTGGCCTACAATTTATAAGGATGCTTACGAATTGATCAAATCTTGTGATGCATGTCAAAGACAAGGCAAGATTTCACATCGAGATGAGATGCCTCAAAATGCAATCTAAGTTTGTGAAATTTTCGATGTTTGGGGTATCGATTTTATGGGACCTTTTCCGTCGTCTAGAGGAAACAAATATATTCTAGTAGCCGTCGATTATCTTTCCAAATGGGTTGAAGCCAAGGCGCTCCCCACCAACGATGCTAGAGTAGTTGTCAAGTTTTTAAAATCCCTTTTCTCCCAATTTAGTGCACCTAGAGCTATCATAAGCGATCGTGGGACCCATTTCTGTAATGACAAATTTGATAAAGTTATGTCTAAATATAGTGTCACACATCGTCTTTCTACCGCTTACCACCCTCAGACTAGTGGTCAAGTCGAGGTGACAAATCGTGGTCTCAAAAGAATCTTAGAGAGGACAGTAGGAGAAAACCGTGCCTCATGGTCAGACAAGTTAAACAATGCATTGTGGGCATTCTGAACCGCTTACAAGACTCCAATCGGATGCACGCCCTACAAGTTAGTTTATGGGAAAGCATGTCACTTACCAGTTGAACTAGAACACAAGGCATATTGGGCTCTTAAGCATGCCAACTTCGATCTCAAGACTGCGGGTGATCATCGAAAGCTCCAACTCAATGAACTTAACGAGCTTCGTGATCAAGCTTATGAGAATTCGCTAATCTACAAGGAGAAGACAAAGAAACTTCACGATTCCAAGATAAAGAACCGAATCTTCAATGTTGGTGATCATGTCTTGCTTTTCAACTCCCGATTAAAGATTTTCTCCGGAAAGCTCAAGTCCCGATGGTCCGGTCCTTTCACTATTACCGAAGTTTTTCCTTATGGCACAGCCAAATTGTCTCATCCAGATGGTTCTAATTTCAAAGTCAACTGCCACCGTCTTAAGCATTACTATGGAGGGGATACACCACCATTGGTTATCCCGGATCTCCAAACTTTCCCTAAGGACAACTAAATTCAGGGATCGAGTCGAGCTTGCGACTCGGTGACCAAAAACAAGCCGCTTCGTGGGAGTTCACCCCATGCTTATCCTTTCTATTTTCTTTCTATTTTCTATCTAATGTGTTGTGATGTGTGAAGAGGCTATCCTCTTCCGATTTCTCGTTGTTTGTTGCTTGTTGTGATTTTTGTAGGATCAACCCAACAATTTCTGAAGCCTCTCGTGTCCGGTGTTGTTTCCCGTTTCACTCGAGCTTCTCATCCTTTGTGTGAAATTAGTTTGGGGAAATCTGATATCCTTTCATCTTATCGATTCACGTTTATCTTTGCATAATTCATAAACGGCTTAGATTTTCGTAGAGACCCGCCTTTAAACATCGAGGACAATGTTTCGTTTTAGTCTGGGGAGGGAATCTATCAATTTGATGTTTCCTGCTTATTGTTTTGTTCTCACGTACCCGTTTTCCCACAAAAATAGCAAAAATTTTAATTTTTTTTAAAGTACTTATTAGTTAAATAAAATAAAATAAATAAAAAAAAATTAAATTTTTTTTTAGACATGAATGTAGGTTTTCTGTTGGTAAGAATAAGAAGTAATTTTTCACCCGATCGTACGTGTAGAGTTCTAGCTTTCTCCCTTAACAATTAATGATGATAGTTTGTGCTAGTCTCATGTAGACTTTAAACATGCTAGACTTGAAATCATTAGTAAATGAAAACTTGTGCTAATCTCAAGTAGATTTTAAATATGCCGAGTTGGATTTTATATAGGCTAAGTATTTGCGAATTTCTTTATTAGAGATTTTAAATTGCAAAGAATAAGAGATGATAGTGTTGATTACGAATTAGGATGCTAAACAAAGTTTATTTGGAAAACTTAAAGGCTTATAAGAAAATCTGTTGGTTTTTTTCTCCGAATTCTTTAATGATTAATTATACGTGTTCTCTTTAATTTTTACAAATTAGAGTTTTACTCTTAAAAGTCTAATCAACATATTCAGAGAAAAAGCTTTATCGATGATGAAGTCAAACATCATTGGTAAATAAGAATCTTAGTTCAAGATTATACTTTGGTTTTCTAAAACGAAATTTTTTCTATTTGCAAAAATAATGTGTTAAATTAATTAATTAATATAGTTAATAAAAAATAAAAAAAATAAAATAAAAAATCTATAAAAATGTAGTTGGTGAATAAAAAGGATGCAAGTTATAAATCCTTAGTGTTAATAATTAATATACAAACTACAACGCAATAAAGTACATGGGCATTTGTCGGTTCGCTCCCGATGTGACATCGAAAGAAAGGGTGGAGGATGTATATTTAGGGTTGGTATCATAATAAGTACACGAGCTCTTGTCGGAGGCGTAGCCGATGTGTCGTCGAAAGAAAAGTGATACCGATTCCTAGCCTAATAATGTAAATAGTAATAATAAAATTGCAAGTTAGAAAATTAATAGTAAAAGTTTCATTTTCTAAAACCAAGGTATTCTTTTGAACTAAGGTTTGCAAAAGTCTACAAGGCTTTTTCATTAGAAGTTCATGCGTTTCGATTAGTATTCTCCGGATGGGGTGTCAAAAGCCTTAGCACTTACCCGATGACGGTGGGATGTTAGAGAAGAAAGTCATTCATGGGACAAGTGAACCAACGATGTCTTAGCTAAGGAGGTTTTTGTTTGCTTTGAGATGTGATCTTGCTAAGTGATTAACATATGGGCCCAAAAGGCCCATGTGTAAAGCTTGGTCGGATTTCATCTATCTAAATATGTGGATTTAATGGTTTAAATTAATTTGAACACACACACCTAAATATATGATTTATGTCGGGAAGAGGAATTCACAAGTTGTAATTATAAGTAGTCTTTTAGCTCGTAATTAACGGTGATCTTATTTTTAAGCTTAGCATGGGAAAAGTGAAAAACCGGGGATGATTAAGTTATCTTTTAGACACTTAATTGTGTTTTTTGTTCTATGATCCTTAAAGTTACCAATAAGGTAATAAAAACAATACATTATGTCAACATAAGAATAAGTTATAGTTAGGTAGTTAATTATCAAGAAAAAAATCATAAAAAGAAAAAAAAAGTTTTGAAAATGGGAATTCGGGTGTTTTATAACTTGTGACTTAGAAATTTTTCCCACAAAGACTTTACTACTTTCTAAAGGATTAGTTTGGGGAAAATTTCTTAAGTATTTGGTTATAAGGCATGTGATATTGCGTGAGGACACGCAATCGTTTAGTTTGGGGAATTTTGATAAGTGTAAAATACACATATCCGTTAATACCTAAAATAACCCAATTAAACCCAAAACAGACTAAAAATGGCAAAGATATGCTTGTTTTTGTGTTTTGTATGTACATGTACGGATATATCAAAAATCACAAGAAAACCGTCAAAAACGGGCAAGCGCGGACATGAGAACGGAAGAGTTTACAAAAGCCAAAAGCAAAGCCAGAAAAAGTCAATCCTTCAGTCAAATTGGTCAAACCTTGGTCAACAGAAAGCCAGAAAAAGTCAAATCTACAGTCAACTCCAGTCAATCTTGGTCAACAAAAGTCAACAAGACCCAAAATAACCCCTCAACTTTTAGAAAAGTCCATAAATGGTCCCTAAGCATAATTGGGCCACACCCGGATCCATAAGCCCAAAACCCTAGCCCATTTACCTTTTCATAAAACCACAAGGGCCGTTCCTGCCAATTCCAAAAGACCTTTTACACTACAATTGAGATAAACAAAGAAAGGGACTGGAAATGTCAAATGTCCAAAGTTTAAAAACGAATTACCCTATTCAGTTAGAAAAAAGGCGCCAACACCCATTTTACTATTCACTTTCTTCCTCGTTTCACCACGCTGTCAAATCATAGGGCTTTTCCAAATTGAAGGGTTAATTAGGCAATCCAAGTGGTCTACATCATAAAAGCAGGGTCAAAACAGTCTAATCAAGCACCCTTAGTAGCTCACTTAAGCATCAAAGCCACGTCAGATGAAGGAAAGCACAAGGGATATTGATTTTTACTCTTGGATCACTCACACAAGAAGCACAAGGGTCACATCAAGGATTGCCAGCTTGGCAATCCGTGTGAATCCCAAGGCTTGATTTAACGGATGAGATAAGAGATCCAATGATTGAAGAAATGGATGGTGATGATTAGAAGGAGCGTGGGCAAGAAGGCACACCTAGAAGCTTCATCAGCCATCTATAAATAGGCTCTCATACCTCACACACCACACCTAGTTAGTAGTTAGTAATTTTAGTAGCTTTTTAAGTTTTAGCTTAATTTCATTCTCTAGCTTAATTTGTCTCAAGATCTTTTGTTTAATCTTATAAGCTCTTACCTTTTCTCTAATGATAAGCTAAAGTTCATAAGCTACTAAATAAGCTCTTATTAGTCTCTAAGCTAATAATTGAGCTCAAATCTTACCTTAATCATACCTAAACCTTTAAAACAGCTAAGTACCTTGAACTGTTTGGATTTTAAGCTATGGAAGGAGAGCCAAAAAGGGAAGGGCTCTCATGGACTTATACTAGCTTATCCATTTGGATAAGCTAGAGCTGTTGAATAAGCTCTAAGAGCATTTTAAGCCTTGTTTAGCTAGGCTCATTGTAAGTTTTCTTTTAATCTCATTGTCATTTAATTTCTAGTGTTAAATTTGCTCAAGTGTTTAAGTAGCTTCTTAGTGTTTTGCTTATTAGCTTATTTTATCTGCTTAATTGTGCTTATAATTATCTCATCATGCTTATTGGTTATTAATTTACATCTGATGTTAGTTTAATAGTTATAAATCTTAGTTTTCTTAATTTTTGTCTTAAAAAGTCATAAAAAGCCAAAAATATAGTAGCATAGTGTAGATCTTATAATTTAGCTTAATTAATTGTTGAAATATGTTTGTTAAGCTTGATATAAGCTAGTAGTAATCTGGTATTAAGGAGTTAGGCATTAGTTTTCAAAATCATAAGCTATTTCAAAATTCTGTCAATTTAAAGCTAATTTGACCTCATAAAGTCAAAAGGTTTTGTGCATTTTATTTGAGTTAGCTTGGATTTCATTTATAATCAGTAGTAAAAAAGTTTTTAAAGCTTAGGGTGCAAAATACAAAAAGTTATGATCTATTTTGCTTGCTTCTGCACCAGGGTATTTCACCCTTGTTGTTTGTAAAAATTGGATCTAAGCCTCTTAGGGCTTAGATTTTGCTTGCATTGTGTTGTTGCACTCTAAAGGAGTGTGTCCAAGTGC